>CM035409.1:161568454-161688454 GCA_020310875.1 Ceratopteris richardii
TACTTACTCAACTCCATCTCTGATTTTCTTTTGCCACATATTAGAAACTGTAAGACATCCCAAGAGACTCGAAAAACCTTGTCATCCTATTTTTCTTCCAACACAAGGGCCAGAAAAAACCAATTGTGGATTGAATTTACCATACTAAGGAAGCAACCTAAGCAGACTATTTCAGAGTATGTGACCAAGATTAAAGATATAGCAGATCAGTTAGCAAGCATAGGAGAAGAGATTGAAGAAGAGCAAATAGTAAGGCAAGTGATCAATGGGATTAAAGCTGATGACAAATGGGAAAGCTTCACCACTGCCATGGACCTATACATGGACATGCAAATTCCATACCTTACCACTCTCATGGGGCCATTGTTCACTCATGAAGCCAAGCTCAACAAGAATGGAGACTCATCCAAAGGTAATAGCTCTTCTACCCTATACACCGATAGAAGTAAGTCTAAAGATAAAGGCAAGAACAAGAAAGGAGAGGATGAAGGCACTACCTCCCAAGCCAACTATGCAGGGAGAGGTAGATCATCAAGAGGAAGGGGCAGATGAGGTAAGCAAGGTAGGGGGAGATCCTATAACTCCTCACCATGCAACATTTGTGGTTTATCCAATCATACTACAGATGAGTGTTTCAGGAACTACAAGAATCAGAGAGGAAGAGGAATTCAAAGAGGTGGATACTCATAGTCAAGAGGCAGATTCAACCATCGTCAAGGGTACAACCACAATTACAACAATAACTACAACAACAATTATAATGGCACCTACCAAGGAGGATTCAAATCTAGAAAGGATTACAACAACTATACAGAAGAGCAAGATGATTCACTTCTGATTATGAACATGACTTCAAAACCAGGTACAAATAATGATCATCTCTTCTACATTGACTCAGGTTGTTCAAATCATGTGTACTGGCAATGTAGCTCTACTCTCTGACCTTGAAGAACCAAGAGGTAAGCATCAAGTATAAACAGGTGATGAGACAAAGCACTCAGTAGTTAAAGTTAGAAATGTTAAGACTTCTGATGGGAATCAAAACTTGTTGAGTAGGGACATGCATGAGGATTACCTAGAACTTGTCCATACAGATGTATGGGGACCAAGCAAAGACCCCTCAATCTCAGGATCAAGGTACTATGTATCTTTTATTGATGATTATAGTAGGTGGACTGTATTGTACTTTATGCAGCACAAAGATGAAGTGTTCAATTGTTTTAAAAAATATCTTGCACTTGTTGAGAATCAGACAAGAAGAAACCTAAACAGGCTAAGGTCAGATGGAGGAGGTGAGTACTTCTCCAATGAGTTTGAAGCATTCTTGCAGGACAGAAGAATCAAGAGAGAAATCACCACAAGGTATACTCCTGAACAGAATGGGATAGCTGATAGAAGAAATAGATTAATTGTTGAAATAACTAGGTCAATGTTAAATGAAAAAAAGTTACCTAACTACTTATGGGCAGAGAGTGTATCTACTACCACTTATCTCATAAACAGATTGCCATCTAAATCCCTTGATGGGATGACCCCTTATGGCATGGCATGGTAAGAGACCCTCACTTGATCATTGTAGGATATTTGGATGTGTAGCATATGTACACATTCCTTCTTAGGTAAGCTAGACCCTAAGGCTGAAAAATGTATCTTTATTGGATATGATCTAAATCAGAAAGGATACAGGTTTTACAACCATTCAAATAAGGGTTTCATGGTTAGTAGAGATCTTGTCTTTGATGAAAATGATTCTTGGTATGAGAATGAATGCAGGAAGTTTAAACACTTGGAGGAGGAGTTTCCAAATCTTGCTAAGGAGGAACCTACTCAGAGTGAAGACACCAATTCAGATGATGAAGACATTATCAATCTTGAAGAATTCAAGGCATGGAAGTTCAAAGGCAAACTCAAGATGAAGAAACTTGAAGATATACGTGAATCTTCAAATCAATCAATTAGAAGGTCACAAAGGGAGAGCAAAAAACCTATCAGATATGGGTATGACACCTCTGTTGTCACTCAACATTCTATTTATCTTACCAAAGACTTGTCAATTGAAGAACCAGGATCATATGAAGAAGCCATGACCAAGACAGAATGGAAGGAAGCTATGGATGAGGAGATTGAAGCACTCAAAGAAAATGACACATGGAAACTAGTACCAAAGAAAGAGTCCATGAAGGTAATTAGATCTAGATGGATCTATAAAATCAAAAGAAATTCTGATGGGTCAATAAACAGGTACAAAGCCAGATTGGTGGCCAAGGGTTTTGCACAAACCCAAGGCATTGAATATGAAGAAACATTCTCACCTGTGGCCAAGATGCCAACCATCAAGGTATTGGTAAGTGTGGCTGCATCAAAGAATTGGAACATGTATCAGCTAGATGTAAAAAATGCTTTTTTGAATGGATGGATTTCAGAGGAGGTATACATGTCACAACCTCCTGGTTATGAGGATCCTAACAAGGTAACACATGTATGCAAATTAAAAAAGGCTCTTTATGGATTGAAGCAGGCACCTAGGGCATGGAATCACAGGTTGACCACATAACTTCAAGATCAAGGTTTTGTCATGAGCAAGGCAGACACTTCTCTATTCATTAAGAGAAGTAATTCAGAGGTAATATACCTATGTTTTATGTTGTTGATATCATACTTACAGGTAATGATGTCAATGGAATCAAACAAATCAAGAACCAGATGATGAAGGAGTTCAAGATTAGTGATCTTGGTTTACTAAAGTACTTTCTTGGACTTGAGTTAGTCTATACTAACTCTGGAATCTATATTACTCAGAAAAAATACATACAAGGTATGTTGAAGAAGTTTCACTTGCAGGATGCAAAAGTTGCAAGTACTCCAATGGAGGTAAACCTAAAACTAAGTGCCCATGAAGGTGATGAAATTGATGATATTACAGGTTACCAAAGCATAGTAGGAAGCTTGAACTATGCCACCTTAACAAGGATAGATATTGCTTATGGAGTTAGTGTACTAAGTCAGTTTATGCACAAGCCTTGGGCACCTCACTTGGAGGCTGCCAAAAGGAAATTAAAGTACCTCAAGGGTACTCAATATCATGATTTGTATTTCCCTTACACTTCAGACTTGGATATCAAGATTTATTCAGATGCAGATTGGGCAAGATGCAAAGATGATAGGAGGAGCACTTCTGGATACATTTCATTTGCAGGTGATAAACCAATATCATGGTCTTCAAAGAAGCAACCTACTATTGCTTTATCTTCTACAGAGGTAGAGTATAGAGGATTGGCCAATGCCACTCAAGAAGCCATATGGATCAAGCTATTGTATACAGAATTGGGTTTGTATACTACCTCACCATTGATCTTTGGAGATAATACAAGCTCACTTCACCTTGCAGCTAATCCTATTTATCATGCTAGGACCAAGCATATAGAGGTTCATTACCATTATGTGAGAGAGAAGCTATTAAGCAAGGATATTCAACTAACATATGTATCAACCAACATGCAGTGTGCAGATTTGTTAACTAAAGCATTGGATGGAACCAAACTTTGCAGGTTCAAATCAATGATTGGATTACAGGACATACATGAAGACTGAAGATGAAGACCAAGCCAAAATGTTTGGCTTGAGGGGGAGCTGTTGGTGCAATTCACAAGCCTACACATTTGGCTTGTAGTTCATACACATATAAAGATGCCTAGAAATCAATGCTAGTGGTTAATTACCACTTTATCCTTTTTGTAAAAGTCATATTTGGCTTGGAGTCTTTGTAAGCACCTACCTAGAAGAACTCGTGGAAAACTTAGGAGTTGATTGATGGAATATCTCCTATAATGGAGGATCACTTTTTAGAGAGAGCCAAAATTTGAATTCAAATTCAAATTGAATGTAAACACTTATATAAACCTCTAGGAAAAAGTCGCGGGTAAGAATCATCAATCCCGAGCTCCTCATTCTCATTTCTGAGTGTGTGTGAGGCCTACACTCTAGCCCACAGCTATCTACCACATTAGGCAATGATCTTCATGCCTATGGCATTGTACAACATTGTTCATTAATACGTATATCTACATTGTTCATTTTCTGAGTTCTCTATCATAGTCTCTGAAAGTCTGTCAACTTGTGGAGAGCATATCTCACTCATTTCTCCACCAAATTCAAAGATCTATAGCTTCTTGGAACCAGATCAAAGGCTACTACATGTTGTAAAAATTTATAGGATTTCTATTCAGCCATTTCAGAGAAAATTCCGTCGAGGTGATCACTGGTCGAAGTCTGCAACAGTCCTAAAAAATCGGGGGTAAAGGTTTACTTGCTAAATTGATTTCTCTGAGCATAATTAATCTTTTTAAGTGATTCCACTTGGAATAGTTAGCTTGCTAAGCTAATTAGATACCCCTAAAAGTAATTTTTCCAATTCCCACTATGCTGGTTATATTGAGCAAAAGAAGCAGTAGGTGTATTGTCAAAAATAGAAAGTTTTCTTGAAGACTTGAAGTTCAAAGTAGTCTGTTTTGATTCAATCTTTTCATACATCATTTCCAAAGTACATAGGCACTTTTATGGTGTCATTGGAAAGCTAAGAAGGTCTACTTATCAATTCTGAAGCAAGAAAGGGCTGGTACAAAGCAGGATTTGGCAGTACCTATTCATCCTCCTGAAGTATTCATCCATCTTCCCAACATCCATTCATAACGCTTTGAACCAAAAAAGAATATCCTTCTCCAACGAATCATTTTTCTCTAACAGAGGACCTAGGTTTGGAGGCTCAAGAAAGCATCTAGATTCTAATGATCTTCAACATCGTCCAATGTTGGAAGTGCCAACAATCTTCCAATGTATGCCTCTTGTTTGACGAGCCGTCAACAAGGGATCAACCTCTTTTCTGCAGACGATCCTAACTTTAATGTTTCCTTCTAGCATTCTGGATGTACAATTTTTTTTTTTTATAAATGGAGGTTCAGCCGAAGCCTAGTCCCTCAAGCTTTAACTTTGAAAATGCAACTGTACAAGTGAATGGGCATAGTACCCATGGGATCCCCCATATCCCACACAACAAGGGCTAGACTGCCCAAAGGTGACTCAAAAGAGGATTGCCCGAAGACAACTGGTTTCAACTGGATACAAAGTGGTTACACTGGCCCTAGGACCACAAGGCTTCCATAGATGGGGATCAAAACTTCACCCTTGCCTCAAGAGGCAAAAAGCCCATCCAACCAAGCTAATGTGCGTGGACAATGTACAAATATTTTCGAACATTTATTGTTTTAGCTCTTAAATTCAATGTCGCAACTTCTAAGAGGTATTTTTAGAGGCCATAATTTATAATAGAGTATGCTAAAAATAACACAATTCAAATTTGAGTTTGATAAGCATATGAGGGATTGCAATGGTACAACATTTACAAGTCAATGTTGGACATGGGGCAGGGACGGGAGTTCATGGCTATGTAGAGCTTCTTAGGAAATGCTACTAACAACATGCCACTCGTAAAACTTTTAGTTGAACAAATTAATTTGATAAAATTGCTTGCTTGCCCTTCTCCTCTTCATGATTGTTGTTCATATATGAGCAAGATAATGTATAATTCTACTAAATGGTGAACAATAGTTTTGAAACAAACAACAAAGGACAAATACCATATCATACTAGAGTTTTGCATACTAGAATTTTGTAGGAGCTTAAAATATTTTTATTTAGCTTCATACCATATTATTAAGATTGGGGAGACAATGTTCATTTGCATGATATGTGCACACTATTCAAACTCCTTTGGTCAATGGTTAGGATTAAGTTCTCTTGAGGAAGTTTGTGAACATGCATGAAGAGAACTGGAGGAGAAGTTAAGGTGGAGGGTCTATCAGACAAATGTACCAAGTAGATGATGGTAATAAGCACTTGAAATCATGGGATCTCTACCTAGTCTCATTGGAGTCACTTGAATTAGCTCTACACAAGTCATTAACATAATGCAGGAATTTTCTATGACATAAGAACACACAAAAAAGATAATGTTGTCATGGAATTGAATGACTATTATATTGAAAGATAAAGAAGGAATTTTGATCTTGGACAATGTTATGAAGATTCACAAATTGAGAACAAAGAGGATGGTAAAATGATGGATATAATTTTGAAGAGCTTTGGGCTTGATTCACAAGAAAATTCGTCAAGTGATTTATGGGACTTTTGGAAATGGAGATGTCAACAAGGATACATTTGCTCTACTCCATACAAGATAAAGAAATATTTATTGAAGGATTTTTGGAAAACTTGGAAAAATATGAAAGGTGCTACTAGTATCAACTACGATTGGACATGTTCATATGCATTAGATGAAGAAGGTCCATATGTTTCCCCATAAAGAATCAATCTTGTTGTTTGAAAGGATTAAATGAGACCAATGGAACTTTTGGACAAGGGATTTAAAGTGTACAAAGATATCTAGAATTGATCATGTGGAATGTGGATTATGCTACAAGGGATCGACTTCACCTTAACTATACACCATCAAATCACTTCTTATAGAAGGAGTGGCTCTTTGGAAGTGGTATTATATTGGTTTGGTAGACTCAAATTAACAAATTTGTGAATAATAACTTTCTTCAAAGAGTGGCACAAAGTCTATAGAGGTCCCAATTTTGCATAAGATATATAACATCCCCATCAAACTCAATTTATGTTGGAACCTTTGAGATGGAAAGAGGTGGGTGTTGAGGTTGCAAGGGCTATTTAATTTATTATTTGAGAGTCAATGCCAATGTTGTTCAACAAGGTGTACAAGGCAATTCAAAGGAGTTCAAGTTGAGAAACCCTTGGAGTATTATGTGCAAGAGGAACAAAGAAGTTATTGCTCACGTGGCTCATATTCAACAAGGAATACAAGCCAATTTAAAGGTCCAAAATTTGAAGGTAGGAAACCCTCAATGTATCATATACAAGAGGAATATAGAAGTCTTGATTCATCATTTTTGTCTCTCCCTCTTAATTGCTGAAAGTTATAGAACTTGTGCAAGCTCCAATTATGAAGCTTGACATATAATCACCTCTCATCATTTATCCTTCATCATTTATGTAATTATACCAAATTTAATCATCTTGTAAGTTTAAAGGAAGACTAGCTCTTGAAGATATAAACACATAACCTTGAAGGAGAGTGTGTTAAAACTAAAGGTGCAAGCTTATGTGTCTATGTCTTGGATAAAAGCCAAAATATGAGTCAAGAGCTAGAGTACACCAAAAACAACACCACCTTATCCATTGAATTGGAGCACCAAAAACCACCAAAGGCAATGGCAGGACAAAAGACAAGAAGTGAAGGTCAAGAGGAGAGAGAAAATGCAAGGGTAGATGAAGAGACATAAGGTCCTGTGCATGTTTCTCTATATCTAGAAGACATTTGGGTGCGATTTTTTGTGGGATGACAAGGATCTATTGTAGAAGCATATGCTGGTCATTCTCTTGTCATAGCATATCATAATTGCTCCAAATAGTGTGCTATAAAGCACATAGGTATTCCAATAGTATACCTTTCTGTACATAGTCACCTTGTTGAAGACATTTCTATCTATGTAGACATCCATATAATGTATATGAAATCTTTTGGAAATATTATCTCTTGTACTTTCTCTAGTCTAAATATTGTTGTTATATTCATCTCTAGTGGTTTTTGGAGCAATTATTGCAAACCTCTATTTTTTGCTTAACCTGATTTGACAAGTATTCTATCTTTAGGTAGTTAACTCCATTGTCATTTGAACTCTAATTGGAGTGATCTATAGCTTGTTAGAAAGTTGGTAGTGTCTACTTTTGTGGAAGAAATCTCAGAGTCACTTGAACAATGATCGAATTAGGTCTCAGTAGGTAGGTGTCTGACATGATAATTTCTAGAAGAGATTTGATGACTTTTTTTGTGTGTATTAGAGTTAAATTCCTCCACTTATGGTATCAAAGCATTGGTATTGGAGCACATGTTTGCATAAAGAAGATCATGTGAAGAAGACTAAGAGAAAGCAAAGGAAAGATTGGAGGAATGAGCCTATGATTGTGCATGGAGTATGCAACACTCAAGTGCTATGGAGATGAAGCTTTTGTATGTAAGAATATTTTATTGGTTTAATTTTGAAGTCATACACTCTCTTGTCCTACTCTACTACATATTCTTGATCATTGAATCTTTCTATAAGTGATACTAATCACTTGTTTGAAGCCTTATGAGCATCTTATACAAGAAGATAAAGATTAAAACAAAGAACCTTGGATGCACAACTACATGTAGTTGTATATGAACATTGTCTGCATGCTTTAGATATTTCATTCAATTGACTTAAGTGCAATTTTCTATTATGCACAAAGCAGAAGTTTCTTGAATGAAGTGCAATTTTCCATTATACAAAGCTGAATATTGAAGCTTATATGTAAGCTTGAAGATAGAATTATATGCTTCTTACTCGGTGCAAGAAATGTATGCATTGGAGATGCTTATGTATGCATTCTTGTGAAGTATATGCTTGAGATGAACTTTTCAATAGCCATGCTCAGGCTGAATATAAGCTGAATTTATAGTTGATGGAAATATGTCTAACATGCAAGAATATATGCATATATGATCAAGGAGAATATATACACATGTTTTTTGTTTTATATAGTCTATACAAGTTGAATGTTTTCACGTTTATGTAGCCTTATGAATTGGCATAAAGATGATTGAATATATGCTTGAATGATTGGTGATTTGTATACATGCTTATGTGGATCTATTAGCATGATATTGAAGCATTAAAGGTTGCTCATGTTCAACCATAGATGAGGTAGAAATATAAATATTTGGATGCAATGAATATTGATGAAATGGAAAGCTTCTATGTATTAAGTTTTTGGATGTATCATTTTGTGGATAAAAGTCATTGAGGTAAAGCTTCAAAGGATACTATAAGTGTACTCATGTTATGATAACTAAAAACATTTGATTCTTGAGTTGAGATGCAGTAAGTGAACTCAATGCTCCTATTTAGAAAAGCCAAAGCAAGTTGGGACAATCTTGCATGGAGCAAGGACACAACATGGAGCCAAAGTGAAGGAAGGAGCTCAAGCTAAAAGGTTCTCGAACACATTGTGTATTTAAAGTTTTGAAGACTTGAAGATTGGGTCGAAAGCTAAAGGTGTTCAAAGCAAGGATGTCCATGAGAAGAATCTTGAAGATTTGGAGGAGTTGAAGACAAACAGAACAATGTTTGAAGATTGTAAGAGTCAAGAGAGCTTCCATAAACTTGGAGTGGGTCACCGTCAGTTTGAAGATATATTTTTTGTTGAGAAGATGACGACAACAAAGAATGTTGAAGCCTAGGATTAAGCCTCCCAAGAAACAAGGAATAGAAGACTCCAAAGAAGGGCTGCCATAAAGTTTTGAAGATTTGAGAAGGACTTCAAGAAATTCCCCAAGGTTCAAGAAGCACAAGCAAAGTGCAAGGTAGAACGAAGAGTCACTTGAGAAAAGTGTGACCAATTGGCTGAAGATGAAGAAGCCCATTTGCAAATCTAAGGGCTGAAGTAAAGGGAAAAAGAAAATCCACATTTTGTGTGGTGGTAAGTTCCAAGCAAAGACAAAGTGAAGATTTATTCAAAGTTTGAGGCTACTAAGACCACCAATGAGTGACAAGCCTATGTAAAGGCAAGTGAGACCATCCCAAGAGGAATGAAAAGCCTAGTTAGGTGCAAGAAACACCAAAGTCCAAGTGAAGGTCTAGTCAAAGGTTGAGGCTAGTAAGACCACCAAAGAGAGTGGAAAGCCTATGTAAAGGCAAGTAAGACAATCCCAAGAGGAATGGCAAGCCTTGTTAGGTAAAAGAAGCATGAAAAACCAAATGAAAGTCTAGTGAAGGTTTGAGACTAGTAAGACCATCAAAGAGAGTGGAAAAGCTAGTATGTAAAGGCAAGTAAGACATCTGGAGAGGAATGGCAAGTCTTGTTAGTTGCAAGAAGCACCATTGTTGATGACGAGGGTGGTTAAAGACCACAATCTTCATGTGCTAATCTTTGGGGAGCATTTCAACCATTGACACTTAATTCTTGTAAGAAAAAAAGGCAACAAACAAAAACGGGAAGTATGGCTTGCATAATTCTTATCAAGTCAGTGGCATTCTTTCTCTTTTACATGTACGATAAAAACAAAGAAAAGGAGGAGCTCAAGAAGAAGTCTCCCATTATCAACCTCAATGAAACATGTAGAGACCATGTGGATGAACTCTCAATCATTGAGGATTTCTTTTCTTGTCTTGTAGGTGATGAAGAAAGTTTGGAAGACATGGGAGCTACAAATGCTTCACGTGAAGAGGAACCCATGAAAGAGTTCATGTATGATCATCCCATTGTTGATTTTTTAGGTTAAAAACAACCATGAAGCATAAGGAAAAGATTATGAAGAAAAGGGAAGTTAGCTTGCAATGATTGGAAGATCCAAGAAAAGTCCAAAGAAAAGAAAGTGCAACCAAGAAAATTTTTAGATTTAGAAGAAAAGTAGTCAAAGAAATTGTAAGCGTAGCCATAAAAAGTAATTTAAGAGGAGTAGGAGTAGCCACCTCTATGGAAGGAGTGCTTAACAAACAAAGATCAGTCATGATACATAAAAGAAGGCGTGAAGGCAAGTTGGAAGAAAGCATGACAACCCTTACCAAGTCAAGAGGAGAGCAAAGAGGAGCCATAGGTAAGGAAAGAGCACGCAAAGTTAACAACAAAGATGCTTTTTAGCACAACTACCTATGAAGGAAGGTCGGGGCTCTTTTTTCCCTCTTTACGAGGTTTTTTCCCCCGTCTTGTATATACATCTATAATGCTAACATGTCAATTATCTTTGTAGATTCTTTTGGTTATACATTCAGTATTGTGTGTTGTGTTGCAAGCTTCTTCTTCTTCTTCCTTGTGCTATTTGCGTGCTTCTAGAAACCTCAAACTCTAACAATTGGTATCAGAGCAAGTCGTTGCTTCATCTATGGCATCATCGACACCCCTCCGGACAATCTCAAAATTGCACAAAAATTGATGAGCATACTCAAATCGATCAAGAGTTCAAAACGACTTTGCTTTTTGTGTTGAAATTGCGATCTGAGCTCGTTTTGGCCTCTGAATGCACTATCACAATGGCTATGTAGGCAATTTTATCTTTTTATGCCAAAGATATATACATGTTTCGGTTTGCCAATATAAGCTCATCAAAGTCCGCTACATGTTTTGCAGAACTTGACAGGGTAGTTTAGTTCAACTTTTTGAGATACAATCATTTTTCTACATCAAGGTATTCTACTCAGTGGCCATGGTTGAAAGCAGTGATGTATTCTATATGTTGGTTGTTGAGGATAAGTTGGATGGTAAAAATTACCCATTATGGGCTTATATAATATGTCATGTATTGGTTGTAAAAGGACTGTGGAATATTGTGGGTGTTTAAAAATATCCCATTACACTTGCAAATACAGTTACTAAAGGTGTTACAGATGGCATTAAAGATGGTGATATTCTTTAGGTTCCTATTCATCCTGTGGTTCCTGTTGCACCTACTATAGAGAAACTTCATTGGGATGGAAGAGATGCTCATTGATAGCCTTGTCTATCAAACATGCCATTATTCCTCACATTCTCTCCCGCAAAACAACAAAGGATGCTTGGGATACGCTTACCACTTTATACCAGGCAAGGAATGAGGCTCGTGTTGCTTACCTCCGAAAATAGTTAGAGAGTGAGCACATGAATGAACGAGATTCCATGGATATTTTTTTGATAAAGATCAAAGATATAAAGGAGTAGTTGATTTCTACTGATGAAGTCTTGCCTAATAGTTCACTTGAGTAAACTATTTTGAATGGTGTTCTAGATTCATATTAGAGTTTTGCTTCTATTCTTTGATTGATGATGAAACACAATCCAAATGCCTCAAAATTTGAGGAGTTAATCTCATTTTTTTTGCAAGAAGGCTAGTCTAGGCAGAACAGCTCGATTAGGCATGTTGTAGGTCAAGCTTTCTTGACTAGTCAGAAGGACAAAGGTAAATCGAGCTCATCTACTAGTTAGCAAAAATTTGCCAATTCGACACAATCAAAGAAGGATGACAAAGACAAGAAGAAAATAGAAAAACAAAAATTGTTTTGCAAATAATGTAAAGGAATTGATCATGTCATAAAGAGTTTTCCGAAATTGGCTATAAAAGAGGCAAAGAAAAAAGAGGCTGGAATGGTTGTTGTAGAAGCCTCTACACCCAAATCAGAGTCTGCAAATCTTGTGCAGAATGAAGAATGGGTGTTTACTACTATTTGTAATTATGAATGGTTGTTTACTACTATTTGTAATTATGATCCATCTTGTGATGAACAATGTATGTCTGCAGTGGACTTAGATGCTTTGTACTTTGATAGTGTGGTAACCAAACATATTACTTCATAACGCAGTTTCTTCACTTCACTTGAGCTTGCCCCTAGAGAGAATACTATCACATGTGCCAAAAACTCCTCTTACCGTGTCATGGGAGTTAGTAAGATCATTTTGAATACCACTAATGGTAGTTCTTTTACATTTTCGGATGCTTTATTTGTGCCAGCGATCAAGAAAAATCTGTTATCAGTTTCACCATTACCCAAGATCAGATTGGTTGTGAAATTCGTTGATGACCAATGTACAATTCATGATCTGTCAAATGGCAACGTCATTATTGCTTTTAGCATTTTATGTTGTGGGCTATATAAGCTCATAGATTATGCAAAATTTGTGAATGATTCATCATGTGTAGTTCAAGATTCTCAAACTACATCAGAGGCAAAGCTTTGGCATGCACTCTTTGGTCATCTAAATTTTGCTAGTTTGCTACACTTGCATAAATCTAAAATGGTGTCTTGTCTACCCAAACTTGAAGCACCTGGTAAACATGTTTGTGACGGTTGTATTTTGGGCAAAATGCAACATTCCTTCTTTCCAAAAGATGGTTCAGTACGAGCTACTAAAAAATTGAAGCTTGTTCATAGTGATGTTTGTGGTCCTATGCAAACACCTTCTTTTGGGAACTATCTTTACTTTGTGACTTTCATTTATAATTTTTCTAGGCATGAATGGGTATACCCAGTAAAAGCAAAGTTCGAAGTATTTATGTGCTTCAAACAATTTCTAGTTTTGACTAAAAATCTGTCAACATGTAAAATGGGCACCCTCTGTTTTGATTGAGGGGGGGGGATGTATGTATTTTGATTTTAATGCATTTCTGGCTGAACGTGGGATAAAACATCGATGTAAAGTGCTGTATATATCTCAACAGAATCGATTTATTGAAAGAAGGAATGGGTCACTCATGGAGATGGGGAGGTGTATGTAGTATGTTCAAGAATCTGACTTTACCAAATAGTTTCTTGCTTGAGGCTATTATGTGTGCAACATATGTACTTAACATGTGTCCTACTAAAGCATTGCATTCTATCATTCCATATGAGGCTTGGCATGGTCATAAGCCATCTGTTGCTCACCTCCATTTCTTTGGTTGTCTCACATATGCATTGGTGCCTGAACAACGCAAGAAATTGGATGATAAAGCAGTGAAATGTATTTTTGTTGGGTATAGTTCTGAAAGAAAAGGTTATCCTCTATATCATCCATAGCCTACACATATTTTGGTTAGCTGTGATGTTGTTTTTGTGGAAGATGCTTTTCAACCATCACTTTCATGTACTAAGGAGGCATCAATTAACTTCAAAGATATGTATGATACTTTGATGCCTCTTTTTACAGGTAGATAGTCTAGTGCTGGTCCAAATGCGGCAATTTCTCAACCTTTACAATTTCACATGATGATGCAGATCATTCCATTTCTGATGAAGACTTACATGATGCACTTATTGATGAGAGAATCGATATAGAGGAGGCAAAAACTATGCCTAAATGGATGGTGTAGACTTTACGAGATAGCAAATTAGACATACCTCTATCATATCATACTTGTTCAAGCTCTCATAGTGCTTCTTTTGCATCAAATTGCTATGCTATGGCTGCCTTTAGTCTTTGTGATGAGAATGATCCCGCTTTTTTTGATGAAGCACAAAATTCTAAAAGTTGGAAGGCTGCTATGAAATCAAAATATGATGCTATTATGAAAAATGGCACCTGGTCTTTATGTGACTCGGCAAGAAGGTCATTGGCACTAAGTGGGTATACAAGCTGAAGTGTAAGCCTGATGGAACAATTGACAGGTATAAGGCTAGGATTCTTGCAAAAGGTTATGCTCAAGAAAGAGGCATTGATTTTGATGAGACCTTTGCACCTACAAGCATCTGTGCATTTGCAACACATCATGGTTGGAATGTATATTAGTTCGATATTAAAAGTGAACTTCTGAATGGTGACTTGCATGAAGAAGTGTATGTTTTTCAATCCCGTCGTTTTGTGCAAAAATGGCATGAAAACAGCAGGTTGAAAAAGGCATTATATGGTTTGAAGCAAGCACCACCTGCTTGGTATGAAAATATACATGCCTACTTGAGTACACATGGTTTTGAGAACAATCCAATTGAGAGAACCTTATACATTAAGAGTGCAATTGATGTGTTTTTGATCATTGTTGTCTATGTTGATGACATGCTCCTCACCGGTCCGAATGAGAAGCATATTGCTGATTTTAAGGCTGATTTGCATGCCTCATTTGAGATGTCAGATTTGTGACATTTGCATCATTATTTGGGAATTTAGTTTATGCAAGTCGATGGTGGACTAGCTTTGTGTCAAACAAAATATATTGACACATTATTGCATCATTTTGGCCTTGAAGACTGCAAACCTATTGCCACTCTTATGGAGATAGGTTTAGGATTGGGTCTTCATGATGTTGTAGATGCATTTGATAGTGTTCTCTATCAGTAGGTTGTTGGATGCTTGATTTACTTATGCATTAATCGGCTAGATATTTAGTTTTCTGTCTTAGAGATGAGCAGGTTTATGCATTGCCCATGTGTAAAGCGTTGGCAGGCAGTTAAGCATATCTTTCACTACTTGAACAGTACCCTGCTACATGGATTATTTGATCTTAAGGGGGGATCACTACCACCAGATATACATGCTTTTTTTGACTCTGATTGGGCTAGTTGTTATGACACTCGTGTGTCCACCAGTGGTTTTTGCTTCATGCTTGGTAGTTCATGCATATCTTGGTTGATCAAGAAGTAGCCTATTGTAGCCACTTCTAGTTGTGAGGCTGAGTATAGGGCAGCTTTCACAACGACTGTTGAGTGTGTGTGGCTCAGATGCCTTATGGCTAATTTGGGTATTGGTCAATCTTCTGCCACCACCATCTTCACTGAGAGTGAGAGCACATTGGAAATTGCGAGGAACCCTGTGTTCCATGCTCGTACTAAGCACATTGAGATGCACTATCATTATGTTAGGGAGAGGCTCTATCTTGGAGAGATCAGTTTGGCTTATGTGCCCACACACGAGAACATTGGAAACATTTTCATAAAGGCTCTCCCCAGGGAGAAGTTTGAAGCTTTCTGCAAAGCTTTGGGCCTACTTCTTTTTGTGGATTGATCCCACATAGCTTGACACTTCCTTATACATGAGTGCCAACTCCTTGTTCACCACACACTCCCAAGGGGGATTTGTTGATATGTTTAGGTAGTGATGTGCATGAACAGACTAGGACTGCTGGGATACTTTTTCCGCTCTTAAGGAGGTTTTTTCCCCCGACTTGTATATATGACTATAATCTTAACATGTTACTTATATTTGTAGATTCTTTTGGTAATACATTCAATACTGTGTGTTGTGTTCCAAGCTTCTTCTTCTTCCTTGTGCTATTTGCATGCTTCCGCATACCTCAAACTCCAACAATGATGTGTGTAAAAACACTTAGGATTTTTTGGGCACTTTCCATCTCTAGGAGGTTTTTTTCTTTGGCTTGTGTATATGCCTATAACCCTAACACATTACTTATCTTTTTACCGTGTACACTTAGTAATATACCCTGTGTTCTACTCTTAAGCTTTTTCTTCTTCCTCTTGTTGTTTTTGTGCATTGCTGATCCCCAAACTCCAATTGCTATCATTTGTGAATACACTCTTCCTCACTAACTTATATTTTTGAGAAAATGGATGAGCATAGTATAGTGGTGTATGCCTCAAAAAGACTCTTTAGGGAGTTTTTTGCAACTTAAAAATCAATATAAGCTTGCTTTGGGCTTTGAATGCTCTATCATAATGATTGTGTAGCCGATTTTCTTGTTTTGTGCGAAATATATATATACAAGTTTTTGTATGCCAATGTAAGTGCAATGAAGTCTACTATACATCTAGTACAACCTCGTTGGGTTATTTTGGTCAAATTGTTTGATAAATAATCATTTTTTTTTTTTTGCATTAGGGTGTAATCACTAGCCATGGTTGAAAACATTGATCTATGTTGCATGTTGGCTATTGAGGATCACAACCATGGTTGGAAATAATGATGTATTTCACATGTTGGCTATTGAGGATAAGTGGATGGTTCTAACTAATTATAGGTATACATGATGCAACATGTATTTTGTAAATGGATTATGGAAGATTGTAGGTGTCAGGGGAGCACTAGATTGTGCTCTCTGACTTCACTAGACAAGATTTCGGAAAATAATACAAGAAGATGGATCTAATACAAGATGTCCCACAACACGGGACCAATAGGTATGGAGAACTAGACTAGAGATGATACAGAATACCCACGTAGGGAAAATAATACAAGAAGATGGATCTAATACAAGATGTCCCACAACTCGAGACCAATAGGTATGGAGAACTGGATTAGAGATGATACAGAAGATCCCACAACCCGAGATCGTAAGTATGAGACAAGATGTATGGATTACAAGAACTCCCTTCTGGGAGATGAACTGAATACACGAAAGAACTTGACAAGATCTCGTACTACGAGATTACAAGAGGACAAGACAGGATGTCCAAGAACTCGACTAGACACGACTAGAACAAGTAACAAGACAGGAATTGGAACTGGAACTTAGAGAGTACTTACTTGGCGGTCACAATTCCTTGAGCTCCCAAGATTGGTATTGGCAAGACTGATTATGAATGTGGCCAACCCCTCCTTATATAGGTTTTCCAAGGGCGCTTACGAATTGATGATGTCATCGATGATGTCATCAATCGAAGCATGGCCTTTGGATGTCAGAATCAAGCAAGACGACATTCGATTTTAGGGTTTTGGCACGTTCCGAACGCAATGGAAGCATTAGTTGCCCCAAATTTTGAACCAATAATGAGATATAGGATTCACATGGAATCTAAGATTCAGGATGGTTTCCTTTGTCCATGACATTATCTCCCCCTCAAGCGACGAGTTCCATGAGGAGTGGTCATGTTCTCTGGTCTCGGCTTCATTAGATTTCTCTTATGGAATTCTTGAACCTTTGATTGGTGCTCTCTGAAGGTTTTCTACAAGTTCCCAAGTATGATCCCTGATGTCATACCCTTTCTAGTGAATAAGGTATTCCAATCTTGCTCGGGATATTCTGGAATCTAGGACATGCTCGACTTCAAATTCTTCATGATCATCAATCTCGATAGGTGGTGAAGGACTAGGTCTCTCCCTCCTCAATGGCGTAATCTGATATGGTTCCAACATGGATACATGGAAAACTGGATGTATTCTCATGGTGATTGGTAGCTGGAGCTTGAAGGTGACCGGATTGATCTTGGCCAAGATGGTGAATGGAACAAATCTTTGATGATCTAACTTTGCACAGGGCCTTGAAGTTTGTAAATTGTTTCTGAGTAACCATATTTTATCCCCAATTTGATATGATGGATTTTGAACATGATGTTGATCTGCATAGTACTTATAATGTTCTTGAGCTTTATGGATCTCTTCCTTGAGTTCTTTGTGAATTTCCATGAGGTACTGAGCCTTGTCTCTAGCAGCTGGGTTCTTGACATGATTTGTGAGTTGTATGTCCATCCTTGGATGTTGTCCATAATTTGCAAAGACGGGAGTCTGCTTGGTAGATGTATGAACACTATTGTTGTAGGCAAACTCTGCAAAGGGTAACAACTCAAACCAATCATTCTAATGATAGTTGATGGTGCAACGGAGATATTGTTCTAGGACTTGATTCACCCGTTCTGTTTGTCCATCAGTCTGTGGATGATTGGCTGTAGATAGTTTAACTTGAACACCAAGGAGCTTGCAGAGACTATTCCAAAAGCTGGATATGAACTGTGGGCCTCGATCACTGATAATATCATCAGGAAATCCATGAAGCCTAAAGATGTATTTGAGGAAAAGCCTAGCAGTGGTTGCACCTGTGATTGCCTTAGTAGTTGGAATGAAGTGTGCCATCTTTGTAAATCTAGACACTATAACAAGAATGGCATCATACTTGTCCGACTTTGGGAGGTATGTGATAAAGTCCATAGATAATGAAGCCCATGGCCTTTCTGGAATAGGTAAAGGCTGCAAGAGGCCATGAGGTTTATGTCGTGGTACTTTAGATCTATTGCAAGTGTCACAAGTTTGAATATATTCTCTGACTTCCTTCCACATTTGAGGCCACCAAAAATCCCTTGATATAAGTTCTATTGTTTTATTCACTCCAAAATGTCCTATTGCAAGGTTGTCATGACGTTGTTCAAGTACTTGGATCTTGGGAGTTCCTGGAGGGACACACAATAGGTTCTTATAGAATAGTAACCCATCCTTTTCTTGGAATTCATCTACTTCTTGAATTCTTCCTTCTTGAGTTTTTTGCTTAATGTTACAAAACAGTTGACCTAATGGATAGACTCACAATGATCATCTATTACCATCAATGATGACACATAGAATTCATCTAACTTGGAAGTTAGGGTTCCACAAATGTTTGGGCTCACAATCACTTCTCCTCATAATGGGGGTGTTACAACTCAGAGCTTCATGGATCCTTTGTGGTCAATTGATGGTGGAGTATTGATTATATCTACCCCCCTCCCCCCTTCAATGTCCACCCTATGGTGAACTCCCTCCTCGGTCCAATGCCAAGCTTTGGAAAATGCCAATGAATATGCTCTCTCCCAAGAGCCTTGGTGAAGATGTGTAAACCATTTTCTTATATTGGAAAATATCTTATCTCCATGCCCCATCCTCGATCAACTCATGCACATAGTGATTCTAATTTTCTATGTGCTTGGTATGTGCATGGAAAACATGATTCGTGGTGATGGGCCTACAACTTTGGCTATCACACTTCAACCTTCTAGCCTCTTGTGCTTGTATTCCTATATGCCATAGGATACTTCTCAACCATATTGATTCATATGCTTCAACACATGCTTCTTTGTACTCAACTTCAACAAAAAATAATGCTAGAGTTGGGTGCTTCTTATTGATCCAAGAGAAAATCCAAGATCCTAAAGAAAAGCAATATTTGAAAACTGATTTTCATGTATCAAAACCTCTTTCCCAAACTGAAACACAATATCCAACCAGAGAAGATCCTTCTTCATGGAGAATACCATTAATCAATGGCTCCTTTCACATACTTGAGTGAGGCTTCCAATAAGTGTTCTCTATCTTCAAATATCCACTAGAGTTGAAGTATCTTCAATAGATAAATTGTATTGACCTTCATAGGTGTAGAAATCTCCTTGTAATCCTCCATGTCCAATGCCTTCAAAATCTATCTATCATACTTTTGTTGAGAGATGAAAATCTTCCCTGGTTCCTACCATACTTCAAGGCCTAAGCAATAATGCATTAAGCCCAAGTTTTTCATTTCAAAATTCTTAGCTAAGGGCATCTTTCGTTTGTTGAAGAAGAGCATCATCATTTCTTGTAATCACAAGGTCATCTACATAGAGTACAAGCATAATTGCCTTCAACAGCGAGTCGTAACAAACGAGAACTATATCATAAAAAGAGAACACCCTCTTCAAAAATCAAGCAAATGGCAACTTGTTGAGATTCCTTTATACCAGTATACATATATTTCAAAAATGAAGTGAAAACATGTGATTTTTTGACATTTTTTGTCATTTTCTCATAAAAAAGAGCTCAAAATGTAGTCAAAATTTCACTAGATAAGACATTGACATGTCCAAAATCTATATGATAAGACATTGACATGTCCAAAATCTATATGATAAGACATTGACATGTCTAAAATCTACATAAAGAATGTAAAACTGAATAATTCTTATACAAAAATAACATTTAAGACATATTTTCAATGGGTGGATATCTGATTGTTATTCAAAATTGCTACGAAACATGGTTTCATTAACCAAATTACTTCGAGGCATTTAGATAAGCACTAAAAATGTTAGAGAGTTTCAATGCAACTCACAACTATGTCGATCTATGTCTACACCCTCATCATCTGATGCACTTGATTCAGTCTCATACTGTTGAGAGCTCTCTTCTTCTTCTTCTATATCCACAAGAGCTCTATCTTCATCCATGTACATACTAAACTCTGCAGGATCATGCACAAATCTTCTTGTTTGCCTATGATTTGCTGTACCACATACATTTATAAGCTTTTGCTTTATCATATTGATGGTTGCTTTCCTCAAGTGACCTGTTTTTGTCAAGGAAAAATCATAAACAAGAATATCTACATCATCCATTTTAAGAGTGGATGTGCTTCGAATATTCTTTTTCTTTTTTGAGCCTGTTCGTTTAGTATCACACACCATTTCTAAGTTATACTTACCTGTGAATGCATTACTACTTTTAGTGTAATACCAATGCACCATCAAAGCCTCTATTATTCTCTGATCAATATCTTTAGTTATCTCTAAAACCTTTGCAATCCAAAATGGTCTAGTAGCCTCATCACCATCAGCAAGTACTGCAATAAGTGCTCCAACATTTATCTCTATTAAATTTCCTTGCCATCTTGCTTCTGCCTGTTTTGTCATCCTTGGGCCTACATAATATTTCTTTCTGGTGGATGTATAAAACTTTGAAGTGCATCTGCATTACATGCTTGGGCCACATTCACTGATCTTTGTGATGATTGAAAAAGTCCTCCCACCAAGATACATCTTGATCTCCAGCATATTTTTTTGCACGCTCAGTATGTCTCTTCTTTTCAATGAGTGCATGCATCCAACTTTTACTTTGATCAACCACATTTCCACATATTTCTATATTGTTTTTATCTTCATATGGTGATTGTTCTACACCATACACAGACAAATTAGGCACCTGCAATAAGATTCTGCATTACTACTTTTAGTGTAATACCAATGCACCATCAAAGCCTCTATTATTCTCTGATCAATATCTTTAGTTATCTCTAAAACCTTTGCAATCCAAAATGGTCTAGTAGCCTCATCACCATCAGCAAGTACTGCAATAAGTGCTCCAACATTTATCTCTATTAAATTTCCTTGCCATCTTGCTTCTGCCTGTTTTGTCATCCTTGGGCCTACATAATATTTCTTTTTGGTGGATGTATAAAACTTTGAAGTGCATCTGCATTAGATGCTTGGGCCACATTCACTGATCTTTGTGATGATTGAAAAAGTCCTCCCACCAAGATACATCTTGATCTCTAGCATATTTTTTTGCACGCTCAGTATGTCTCTTCTTTTCAATGAGTGCATGCATCCAACTTTTACTTTGATCAACCACATTTCCACATATTTCTATAGTTTTTATCTTCATATGGTGATTGTTCTACACCATACACAGACAAATTAGGCACCTGCAATAAGATTCTGCATCCCTCTTTAGGCTCCCACCCAGGAGAAGATGAATACTGCTTTGCAAATAAAAGGGTTATTTCATCAACCCTCCTCATCAAGAATACATGGTTGAAACTAATATTGTGCAATGGAGCCAAAACCTTAGCACTGTTATCAAGGCCCATTGAGCAAAAGTGCTTAAAGTTATAAATCTGTGTGAGGTGTTGAACTTCTAGTTTTGGAGTATATGCTTCTGAAATCAGCTCAGATAAAATCAGAAGAGTAAAAGCATTGTTACATGCCAACTTCTTAGAGAACGTACTGAACATTTGATCAATGTGATCATGAGTGTGCCCAACCAGAAGGAAATTTACCTTAACCTTTTGAAATACCTCTTTATCAACAAGCATGCTTAAATATCCAAAGACTGTAGAATTTTTATTCTTTCTTGCAGTATTATCAAGTTGCAAATATAGAGTTGGTGGCAAAAGACCCTTCCATGATTGCAAAACTCGATGAATGACAGTAACTATAAGGTTTGGATCATTATTCACATTCGGATATGTGAAGAAAACCTTGGACATTACAGTTCCATTGTATACCAAAGCACCAACCAAATGCATTTGTACAAGGACTTCATCTCCAATGTCCTTAGGGATGCGATAAAAATGTGGCAAACAAGTTTTTTTTTGATCCATACCATCGATCAATAAACACATATAACTCTCTGGATTTCTGAGTGCTTTTCTTCGATGATGAATTGCTTTCTTTCTCTCTAAAGCTTGACTCTCACGATGGTTGTTAAGAAGGTTTTTAAAATTATCCTTTTCTTGTGGTGTTGTAGCCCCCTTTGCCATGTTTTTCAAAGTGGTGCAAACTGAACATTCACCCATTCTAACTTTACGAGGAATAGACACATTGTTAAACTCTTGCTTCCATAATCGAGTAAAGTGACGATACAACACATACTTCTCATTTCTATTTTCCATGTCTTCTCTATATATTTGAAATACCTCTCGACGAGTAAAGTTATCTGACAAGTGCAACCTTCCAGTTGTAGGCATAACCTCACAATGCAAGCTAAAATAGTTCATCATCCAATTCATTGCATGACGTCCAACAGATCCTTTGGTCCCAACATGGAACGTATCCAAAATGAGATCCCCATTCATAAGCCCCTGTTGAACCCTATGTATTGTAAAATTTCCCACACCCATTGCAATTTTAAATGCATCCCTACAAAATCGCATCCCTTGACTAAAGAAATATTCAAAAGCAACACGTGTTACTGACATGTTATCTTCAATCATTTGCATGTGAGAAACAAGGTATATATCCTGCTTTTCACTATCTAAATGGAAGAATTTCTCTCTTAGGTGCTTTAGTTTCTTCATTCCTAAATTGTACAAACATTTCAAACCACAACAATGCTTCACAATATCCAATGCAATCTGTCTATCTGAAGTAAGAAATTTAAATCTTTCACAATATCCAATGCAATCTGTCTATCTGAAGTAAGAAATTTAAATCTTTTTTGACTTACTTCACGGGGCCTTCTTTTAAAATGTAGATTGAGCGTGCTTTGCATTTCCTTTGCTCCACATGCACTTGAGTCAGAAGGGTGATCAATGGTTGGATCAGATGGGAGATCAAGAGGTGCATTTGGTTGAGCAGCATTGCACTGTGAATTGGATAACTTAAATGACTCAACAAAAAACATAGAATCATCACCACGTTCTAAACCATAGGGATCATCACTTATGAGGAAAGGGTCAACTGAGAACAATGAATCCGAAACTGTATCAATATGAGCAGAGGAAGCTGATGCCCAAGCATCCACTGAAAAGATTGAGCTCATCTTCACTCAGTTCAAAGAAGACTGAAGATGAAATACCTTTTTAAATTAGTAGAAGTCCGAGATCAAGTGAAGATGTCACATCAAATGTCACATCAAGTAGATATGAAATCAAAAGTTCATTAAAGTACATTAAAGTGCACTAAACATCAAATTACATTAAAGTACTTAAAGACTAAAATTAAAGTACTTAATTACTCAGATATACACGATTGATGTTTTCAAACTAATAAGGGAACCAAAGATTTGATTCACTTTTGAAAGATGAGATACACAGTTGATTTCAAACTAGATATGAGTCATTGAGTTTTAGCATTATGAGTGAATCAAAATATATCCAAGTTGAGTTCCAATTGGATTAGATATTAAAGTTGTTGGGAGTAGTGCCATTGGCGACTTTACAAGAAGAAATTTTACCTTTGGCTAAGATTTCAAGGATTAGGTTTTATTGTGGTCTTGGCTAGATCTCAAAGAGGTTTGGAGCACAAGATGGTGTACATGGAAAATATATGAAAGAATTATGTGTAAAAGCTATATCTGTGTCAAACCGCTTGTTACAAAAGATTTTCAAATGAATTTTGAATCTAAGATTTACTTGAATGTTGGATGCTATAAGATAACTTCATTTGATTTTCTCTTTTCAAGCTCATATGTGATAAACGTTTGACATGCCAAGTCAATGAGTGACTACGTTTTTGTTTTTACAAAAACAAATTATATATTTGATCTTGAAATTTCCAACCTATTTTGTTGAAGACGTTTGAGCCCCCAAGGTCTTTGTTCAACGTTTATTCATTGATTAAACCACATTGATTTTCATTTTCAACAACGTGTTACAAGATAAATGTGAATATGAACTGAAGTGAAAAGGCTAAGACTATAAAGATGCCATTAATCTCCCATATTCAACACAACTTAGACTTGATTTTTCCCCAAGTAGTAGATTCTAGCAAACAATTTATACATGAGATTATCCTTCCTCATGTACATACCATACTCTTGCCATTGAAGTGTAAATTTCATGAACATGTATAATTAAATAGTTGCATTAAGAAGCACCTTGTGTGCAAGGTTCTATCCGCACATCACTAAACTCGAGGTGAAACAACCTATTTTTGTGAGTGGTATTTCTTGGTTAGATCAATTGACTGATCTAGTTAGAAACTGGATTCATTCAGTTAGATCCAGTTAGTCTCTGGTCCAAGTAACCCAAGTGTCTATAAATATCAGAGGAGGAGATCATTCTCATTTCCAAAATCCACGAGCAAGAGAGAGCAATAGAGCACAGATAGCAAAGGAGCACAGAGCTCAGCAAACCAGCAAGGCAACTCTCATGGAGAAGAAGAATGTTGGAAAGAGTACCCAAAGGTAGACAAAATCATACCACAAAAAAAGATTCCTTTTGTTGGAAGTGAGGTAGGCCCTTAGGCTCATATACCAATGTTCAATGTACAATGTGGGAGCAAAATTCTCAATCATTCTATGTGATGAGAAATAGATGAATGAGTGAATGTACAATGTAACAAACATATTCAGATGTGTGGGCAGTAATCTGAATATACATGAGATGTGTGACCTTATAGGTTATAGAAGAGTGAATATGAGTGACTGAAAGAGGAAGGATCAGTGTGAACGGAAATCCTCAAACTCATGTGAACACACCTTCTCAAACACCTCATAAAATATGCATAAAGCATATACGTACTGTTTCTCTTGTACCTATGCCGAATAGGACTCCTCCTGATATGAACGCCACAGCCTCTATAAACTTCAAGTAGTACCTGTGTGCATAAAGAGAATATGTACCTGAATACTTAACATAAGATGTGAATCTTATGTTAAACACCATCTAATGTCTTTGAAGTAGCCCGACATCTTCTTGTAGAAGACAATCTTCAACCTGATATCTTCTTGTAGAAGATAATCTTCAAATACACCATGTAGATGGCCGATCCTCACCATCAAGCTGCTAATGACCAAGTCTTCTTGCCATGAACAAGAGATAACCTCCTCTCCATGAGCTAGAGTGTGAGCACACCCTTCATCTTCTCCAAGAAGAATCATTAAGAACTCCATAGCTGCTCCTCAACATGCTTCAAGTTAGCACCATGGCTGCCCCATGTGCTAGAAGAAACACCACCTCTATTGAGGTCCAAGCTCTAGAAAGCTTGTGTTGATCCTAGGTGAAGGATGATTACAATGAGCCCAAGCTCTTGTTATATAGTACTCTTGATCCTTCAAAAGCACCAATAAAGCACTTCGTAAAATCTGCGATTGTAGATCAATTCAGAAAATAAAAGCTATCGTAAAACGTTGTACGCTATCGCTCCTTGTAAAGCTATCGTATGCTTTTTGAGATACAATAAAAAGATAATTTCGCGAACGTGCTGTTAATGGGATTTGAACCCGAGCGGGCAGGATGAGAGGAATGTAGTGTAGCCAGAGCGCCCGTCGATATTTGCTGTAGGAGGGAGTAGTATCACAGCTATACATTCTGTACTTAGTGGAGAATATTGGACCAATAGGATATTGATTCCAACAATCCCCCCTGCAATGTCATATTGGCACAATCTGGACTGGATCTGCAATCTGTCACAAACTGCAAATTACCACAAGCTTCAAGCTTGTACTCCCGCACTTCAGAACTTGTTCTTCAAAAGTCTTCTTCAAAACTGAATTCGACTTTCCTTCAAAAAACCTGAACTTGCTGAATATGAACCATAATACTTGAGAAAATATGCTGAAAAAACTAGATATCCAATAGTGTACACATCAAGCAATCACTGCTTGATAACAAATATAGCATGAATTTTCTCCTGAACCTGCTATCTCCTGTTTTCAAGAACCTGAAAACATGCACTAGGATCCATATATTTGCATTTACCTTCCAAAAAGGTTTCTCAACGTACTTCTGCTGTGTCATGTAAATACACTAAACAAAATCAAGAACTGAATCTTGGAACCTGTGACTGTCAACTCACAACTTAGTGTATTATGAACACTGCTGGTTCATCTCTGACTGTACTCAAGTCATGTCAACTCATCTCAATTGAAATCAACTGAAATATGAGTCAAAAAATCTATGATGTCATCATTTCTTCATCCTTTAAATCCTTCATACCTATTTCCTTCAGAACTTGGTATAAACATATATGTGCGCACTTTTGAAATATACCTCTCTGAAATATCAAGCTTCTCTTCAATAGAAATCTGGAACCTTCTCCTGAACAGGAACATCCTAACAGGAGCTTTCTCCAAACATTCTCCTTCTTCCTTCTTCTTTCAAAGCTGGAACATAAAGAGAACCTGACAAAGGAAATATATGAATACCTGAAATAGGAATACCTATAGGTATGACTCTGTATTCTTTTACATATGGCTTGAAAATAAGTCTTCATGTTTCATCACCCCCCTGGATGACTTAACACTAGTATCCAGAATTCTTCAAATATATCAAACTTTATGAAATGTGGAACGTCTTCCTTCATAAATCTGATGTTCAGTGATCAATACCTGTATCTGAAACAAAATCTCTGAACCCTTTTTTTTATTAGCACTGCAGTTGCTAATAGCTTTTTACTGTAAGTCTTCAGCTTCCCATATTATAGAATAAGGTTAGCTGATAAAACCTTGCTGAAAGTATTTTAGGATTCATACCCTTCTGCACATAACAAGTATTTCTATCTCTTTGCAACACAAATCTGATAGAATCTGAATCTTTGACTTACTTCTCCAATGTTAAGAATCTTTACAAACAAAGGATAAATAACTGAATCATAAATATTCAAGATCATACAAGATCATACAAGATCAATGATCTCTCCTGTGTAGATTCTGCTCTCATCAAACCTTCATGAATGAATGTTTGATTTGTTACCTGAATGTCTCCAAGTGTCCATGCTTCTCAAAAAGTTGTAAAACTTTTCTTCAAACAAATCCTTCAAGGAATCTACAATTCCTACTTGAAATATAAGTGGACAAACTTCTCACCTTGAGAACTCCAAAAGCTGCAAGTTGATACTTCATAACTTTCATATTTTACTCGGGTGAAATGTGATAGTACCTGCTTGATTTTCTTTTGGCTAACTCCACTTTTCAATCAAGTGATAGGATCTAATGGAACACCTTTTTGAATACAAGCATGTATCCAAAAAATCAAGACAATCATAGAAAGTAGATTCTTCAACTGACTGGTACATCAACAAGATTCTGAATTTTCTGAAGTTTTTTGAAAATACTGAATATGAGGTAATCTTTTCCAAACATAAAACCTCAACCCAAGTCTTCAACATCTGCTACAGAAAACTCTTTTACCTCAAGAGTTAGATAAAGAAGAAATATACTTCTCTACAACTTGTCATATACCAAGTAGCTCTGTATTGACACTCCAAGAATTCTTTGAGGGAACATATAAGCTACCTGCTTAAAAAGCTTCAACATAACTCATACACATATGAGTGCCTTTGTTTCTCTCAATGCAATTCTTTGTCAAATCTACTAAATCATGACCAAGTGTAATGCAAAACAAGAAACTGCTTCTTCTTTAAACAAGATGTTCTCGTAGACTTGTCTTTGGATGTAGAGGATAAAATAGGAAAAGTATATGGAAAATATATGAGAAAAGGAAGCCTTACTTTTCTTTTGGAAATGATGGAATTTCTTTTTCTGCATCTTTCTTCCACCTGATGATGTCAACATCTTCAAACTTCTCTTCCATACCTTTTGTTCTCTTCATCTTGAAGTAGCAAACACTCTTAACTTCTTCAACTGAACTTTTCTCTTCCTCTAATGCTAAGAGTAAGAGATAAAACAAACATGGTATATAAATGGAAGTTGAATATAGAAACATGTTTTATCATCTCCTCATATCTCTGAATCAAAATTCTGCTTCAAATGTCTGAAATGACTAAATTCACCAATCGTTGTCTGAATGATGAACTGCCCTTCTAGAGTTACCTTCTCTAGATACATTTGTACCTTGATATCCAACCAACTTACAACAGAAAATTGGCTGAAAAAACTCATCTCATCTCTGCACTTGTCTTCTTAGATGCACTTTCTTGCCATGAAAGAGATCTCTCAAAACTTTCTAGAAAAACCTCTAGATACCTGTTTTGATGTAGCCTTTAACTTTCAAATAATGAAAGTGTATAAAAGCATTCCTTGAAATTCTTCAAATCTCTTCATAACTGCTCTTCTAAGATATGACCTGCAAATGATAATCTGATAGTAGAAAGTGATACCTGTGATTTGATGTTGATCTGATTTCTTCATCTTCTCTAAACCATTTTTCTTCCTTGAATTTGAAGTACTCTTCTCTTCATCAAGTCTGGGTCTTCAAACAATACTTTTGTAAAGTATTTGCATACTCTTCCAAAAATATTCGGCTGCTAACAGATCATCAACTTCGTACTCCACACTGATGAATGTAACTGAAGTGTCTAATTCTCAAATCTCTACTCATCTAGATTAAGTGTGTATGTCAAATGTCAAATGTTACAAGATGCTTTCAAATCATATGTTGTAAATGTGGAATTCTGGAAACCTGAGATTATGAATGAGCCTTAATGCATTGATGCCAAAGATCTAAAGTTCTGTAACCAAAACCTTAGTGCTCTGATACCAAATGTTGGAAGTGAGGTAGGCCCTTAGGCTCATGTCACAGGTCCATGGTTCCATAGTTCCATTCATACACAACATTAATTACAGCAATCTTCCATATTGACAAAACATGAACATATCACAACTTAATCATACAAATGATGAGACAAAGATAGAGAAAGAATAGACAACATGTGTAAGGTGTTACGTAAGCCATCGCTTACTCATAGTATCATATATACCAATATTCAATCTACAATATGGGAAGCTGAAGACCTACAATGAAAGTTATTAGCAACTGCAGTGCTAATAAAAAAAGGGTTCAGAGATTTTGTTTCAGATACAGGTATTGATCACTGAACATCAGATTTATGAAGGAAGACATTCCACATTTCATAAAGTTTGATATATTTGAAGAATTCTGGATACTAGCGTTAAGTCATCGAGGGGGGATTGTTGGGAAACAATGTCCCATTGGTCAAGGATTGGTCAAATTTATCCTTTGTTCCCAGAATGTGTAAAGCTTCTGTTCAACTCCCTTGCACAAGGAAGGCACCCGCCATCATGGTTAAAACATGATATTCTCAAGGCCCCCACCAGGGTTCAATACCCACGGATGGCGGCAGCTGCGCTATATTTTTTGAACATATTTTTTAATCGTGCTTTTAGCGATCGATGCACATCGGATGACGGATGAGCGACGCCGTTTTTCCTCGGACAGTTTTTGCGTTTTCATTACACAAATAACGATCGCTTATGCTTTATTGATCAAGTGCTTTTGGAGAAGCTTTTGGAGGACAATCAAACACTATATAACAAGAGCTTGGGCTCATTGTCTTTCATCCTTCACCTAGGATCAACACAAGCTTTCTAGAGCTTGGACCTCAATAGAGGTGGTGTTTCTTCTAGCACATGGGGCAGCCATGGTGCTAACTTGAAGTATGTTGAGGAGCAGCTATGGAGTTCTTCTTAACGATTCTTCTTGGAGAAGATGAAGGGTGTGCTCACACTCTAGCTCATGGAGAGGAGGTTATCTCTTGTTCATGGCAAGAAGACTTGGTCATTAGCAGCTTGATGGTGAGGATCGGCCATCTACATGGTGTATTTGAAGATTATCTTCTACAAGAAGATATCAGGTTGAAGATTGTCTTCTACAAGAAGATGTCGGGCTACTTCAAAGACATTAGATGGTGATTAACATAAGATTCACATCTTATGTTAAGTATTCAGGTACATATTCTCTTTATGCACACACGTACTACTTGAAGTTTATGGAGGCTGTGGCGTTCATATCAGGAGGAGTCCTATTCGGCATAGGTACAAGAGAAACAGTACGTATATGCTTTATGCATATTTTATGAGGTGTTTGAGAAGGTGTGTTCACATGAGTTTGAGGATTTCCATTCACACTGATCCTTCCTCTTTCAGTCACTCATATTCACTCTTCTATAACCTATAAGGTCACACATCTCATGTATATTCAGATTACTGCCCACACATCTGAATATGTTTGTTACATTGTACATTCACTAATTCATCTATTTCTCATCACATAGAGTGGTTGAGAGTTTTGCTCCCACATTGTACATTGAACATTGGTATATATGATACTATGAGTAAGCGATGGCTTACGTAACACCTTACACATGTTGTCTATTCTTTCTCTATCTTTGTCTCATCATTTGTATGATTAAGTTGTGATATGTTCATGTTTTGTCAATATGGAAGATTGCTGGAATTAATGTTGTGTATGAATGGAACTATGGAACCATGGACCTGTGACATGAGCCTAAGGGCCTACCTCACTTCCAACACCTTTTACATGTTTGAGTAAATAGTATGCTTTCTAGGTTTTTATTTTTCTAAGCTCATGAAGTCTAGATCCAATGAGGATGCAAGTCGATGCCAGGCATCGACTTAAGAGTGTAAGTCAATGCCAGACATCGACTTGCACCCTCAAGTCGATGCCTGGCATCGACTTACACCCTCAAGTCGATGCCTGGCATCGACCTGGAAGGTCGATGCCTGGCATCAAATGTGGCCTAAAAGTCGATGCCAGACATCGACTTTAGGGTGCAAAGTGCCTGGCATCAACTTTTAGGTGCAATTCAATGCCTGGCATCGACTTTTAGGTGCATGTCGATGCCAGGCATCGACTTTTAGGTGCAAGTCGATGCTTGGCATCGACTTGAGGATGTAAGTCGATGCGAAGCATCGACTTGAGGGTGTAAGTCGATGCCCGGCATCGACTTGAGGGTGCAAGTCGATGCCCGGCATAGACTTTGTGTGCAATTCGATGCCTGGCATCGACTTGCACACAAAGTCGATGCCTGGCATCGAGTTGCACCCTCAAGTTGATGCCAGGCATCAATATTGCACCCTATAGTCGATGCCTGGCATCGACATTGCAGCTTGAAAAACACATTAATGTATCAACCAATATTTTTGGGGCCATTTCAGGGATGCTGAGTCAAAACGTGAGAGGTCCTTCAAGAGGCTCAAAGTGACATTGAGCTCTGTGGATCAACAACGTGACAGAGGCATTGGTCACCAAGCAAAATCAAAGAAAAACATTGCATGCTTGTCCTTTGAGAAGGCCAACAATCCGGTTGGAATGTCATCTGGTGGACAGAGTAACATCAAAATACCTAAGGATGATGCAACTAGGAAGGAAAGGTCGAGGGACATAGAGGTTTTAAGGACAGATCGTCCACTCCGAGACATGACAAACCTGGAATGTTGCCTTCAATATGTGGAAGAAAAGAATGCAATCCTTCTTGTGTTCACAGGGGCGTACGGGAGAGGCAAGATCACGACAACACAGGCTTTTCAGTATGGCCTTGTATTCAAACTGGACTATGAAGATGAGGATTCTGACAACCTCCTTGTCCTGGTAGAGACATCGAAGGGGTTACGAAATGTAATATGCAAGATGGATTTCTTGTGCCCTGAGTGCTGTGTTCTAGAGAGGCTTGCAGAGATATGCAGGGAATCATTGAATCTTATTAAAGACTTGATGCCATGGATCGAGGGCAGCATTATGCCAACACAACAAAAGATGACAACCCTTGTAAAGGCAAAGGGTAAGCAGTGCGTGCAGAAGAAGCTATTGAAGAAAAAGAAGAGAACTGCTGATGAGGAGTCTTCTGAGTCAAGCTCTAGCTCTGAGGATATTATTGTTGCACCTGGTGGGGAGCTTGCTTCGAGTATTCTTGGTACTAAGCAGAACAAGATGAGGGAGGACATAGCTCGAAGAAAAGTTGTGAAGAAGGGGCAGTTGTTCCACGTACCAATCAATATCATCCATAGGCCACCAATGGATCTAGTCACAGGGAGGAGGCCCCTTGAGATAAGGGAGCCACACAATTTGCACGTGCAAAATCTTAATAAGAAAATGAAGATAAGTCCTCATGCTACTGTTGTGCCTTTCCTTGTCATGGTGGATCCGAATGAGTGCAGCTCTGTGGAGGAGTTCAATGAGGGTCTGTTTGATGATTATACATATTATGTGATTGGTGGTTCACACTCTACAGAGGCCCGCAGACAGCTAGTGAAGGAGCACCCCACCACATTCTTCTTTAGGTATGCAGAGTGCAAAATATATGTTGGTCTTACAACTGAGGAAGCCAAGCTTCTTGCTTGGGATCACAACAATGACAATGCCTACAGGCAAAAAATGTCCTCCATAGAGAGAATTTGGTTCTTCCACCATGAATACGAAGATTGTCTCATGAAGGAGGCTGGAAGAATACATCCCAATCTATGAAAGCAATGCCTTATTGAGGTTGGCATTGCACTGGATGAAAATAGAAAGTCTGATGCTTTGAGAAAATATGATCGATGGTTTCAACTTGCATTCAGAATAGGTGAGATATGGGATCTGCAGGATAAGATTTTCACAATGTGGGAGAACAAGGAGGTCAAGGGCCAGAAGCAACGGAAGTCGAGGCCAGACCCACAGGTTGATCTGAAGGGAAAGGGAAGGAAAGTTGACCTTTCAATTGGAGAGGCTCGTAAGGACGTGAAGCTGACACCATGGAGAGCCCTTCAAGGAATCAAAGATGATACATTGATTATATCAACTTTGTCAAGGGTAATCTCCAAGGAGTTAAGCCTGGAGGAGATGGTGACTGAGCTAAATAAGTATGTATGTTATTCTCAGATCCTTTTTCCCGCCTCCCATGTTTCTGGTCTAACCTAGTCTCCTTTTCATTTTTGTGGCTGTAGTCATAAAGTATACATGAAGATTCAGGAGGTGATGATGAAGAGGCTAGGTTGCTTTTCTTGGACAGAGGTCCAAGCAGACTATCCAACCACCTCATCATACAAAGCTTTATCAGAATATTTTATCATGTTTCGTGATTGGGTAGGTTCTTTTTTCAGAGAGCATGCCTGGTTTGCTATTAGGCTCGATGCCTAGATTCACCTAACCAATTCGATGCCTAGCATCGACTTACTGCTGAATGTCGATGCCTGGTATCCACCTGGTGGCATAAGTCGATACCTGGCATCGACCTAGTGGCATAACTCGATGCCTGGCATCGACTTGGTGGCATAAGTCGATGCCAGACATCGACTTATGCGAGATATCGATGCTAGGCATCGACTTATGCGAGATATCGATGCTAGGCATCGAGTTTTAGTAGAAAGTGGATGCCAGGCATCAACCCAGACATGAAATCGATGCCAGACATCGATTCCTTATGTTTCCTTTGGTATATCAAAGAGCTCATTTAATTGTCTTTCCACTTATTTCTACAGAAACCAAAGAAAAGTAAGTCTGCAGAGGTAGTAGATGATTGCCCCCCTGCATTCCTGGCTCACATTCAAAGAGAAAGGCATGAGAAATCTAGATTGAAAGCTAAGAAGATTGATTTTGATGATGACCTGATCTGAAATGTTTCTCCAATTCCCTAGAACCCCTTAGGCCTGTATATTACAATGTATTCTGTAGTGATGTAAATAATCTTTGTACTGTTGTGCCTAGAAAGCATTTCTCCCTTCTTATACCAGACATACCCTATGGATTTAGAATGTTGGGATCAGTTAATGACGATGAGCCCTTCAAACACCCTCAGATTGAGAAGATGGTCACTGATTTTGCAGAGTTGACTATGTCTCCTCTTTGGAGGATAGTAATTTTCCATAGCAGAGACCAATCTTTCTCTGTTTCAACTACTCTGAAGTCAAGATGTCATGCTCTGGAGTGCCTCACATGGTAAGTAATCTTCTTTCTATCTCCGTGGCTGTAATGATGCTCTCTCTCACTTATAGTTCTCATTGGCAAGGTGAAGACAAACGTCAATCATACTCCTTTGCATAGGTTTGTAAGCTCCACTGAATGCATTACAGTTGGCTATTATGATGAAGTAAGCAAAAGGAGAGTCAGGGAGCATTGGAATGAGAATGGCATCTCCAATGTGCTCATGTTCCCATCCGTTACCAAGAAACTTCGTCATGTAGCTGGGGACAGGACATTGGTTAACCCCTATCAGAAGCCACAAAAGCTCATAATGAGATTGATTCAACTATTCTCCAATGATGATGACTGGGTCCTAGACCTTTTTTCAGGCACATGTAATTTCAATTGTAACGTTTCTCATTAGCTATGATGTTGATTGGCCTCTAAGTGGTTTTCTTCTGTTTTAGGAATGGCTCTGGCTTGCTCCTTAAAGATGTTCAGGCACTGCATAGCTATGGAGAAGGATGATGCTCAAGTGAGCTTCATTAGAATGAGAATCAATGGGTTGAATGAATGCCCAGATGAAGACCAAGAGGTTGGAAGGAAGCACATTGCAGACACGGAGAGATTCCAACTGGCTTCAAGGGAGCCTGTTCCCCCACTTGCAGATGAACCGGGAGACATGGCTGACCTTGAAGAGCTAATCTTGGAGCAAGAGAGGCAGGAGATGTGTTCTAATGTTCCAGAGGATCCCATTATGCATGAGCCTGAGGAAACCTATGGTTAGCTTCTATTGTAGAGTCTTATTATTCTTGTAAAACATACATGAAATGTTAACATCATTTTAATAGAAATATAATGCCGATTTCTGCTTCCACTTTGTGCAAAGCTAGACTTATCTTGAGCATTTCTCTGATGAATGTGTGAATGTTTCTTAATATAATTTTGTTGATTATAATCTTCTCTTGGGAATGCTTTTGTGATATTTATTTCATATGCTATGAATATGGCCCAACATTCAATGAGGATCTTAACTATACAAAGGGATGATCTTAATTGCCTTGTTAAAATGTTGGACTTTTGCAACACATGTACTATGATTTTCGAGTAGCTTTTAATCAGCTATAGTCTGTGCTTGTTGAGGTTCTAGATGTAATGAAGGAGTTTCACCAATTCTTACTTGTACCTTCAACTCTAATCTCTTATGTCAAAGATCATGATGTGGGATTCTTGATCATGCTGAACAACTAGTTTTCATGGCACCAAGTATTTTAACATATCTATCTTGACTACTTGGGTTATAGGATCAAGCTTCTACTCAATATTAACAAGCAAGAACAAGTGATGCTTTCTAGATATTGTGAAATGACCACTTTATTGCTTGATATCATGGTCTTTAGGTAAAAAGGAATAGAGAACATGTCTTTGTTCTCCTTTGTTGTGAGTCAGTGTTCTTCCCTCCTAATCAGACTATCAAGATTGATATCTACTGCATTGATGCATCCATGCATTGGGGAGGGAAAATGTATGATTGGATTGGGATCAGATGGAACAAGATGAAGAACCATTTTCAAATGAATTTTGAGCAAAAGTGCATTGCAAAATTTAACCAAAATGACTCCATTTGGTTCTTCATCCAAGGTATAAGCATGATTGGTCTTGGGGATGCGTTGAGAGCAAAAACAAGTAAGGGATTAAGGAATTTTCACCTAGAAATAACTTTGGAACAATGATAGGAATCATTGGAATAAAGTATACTCATCAACTACCAAGATTGATATCTATTGAATGGACGCATCGACACTTTCGGGGGGAAAAATGTATGATTGGATTGGGATGAGGTGGTTAGTGAATATAATGTATAGTGAATTCATTGAGGCTTTAAAAAAAGTCCAAAAAAAAAATAGTAGCATTGGTTATTTTCATAGTATTAGAAATCAAGAATAATTTACTCCTTGCAAGTAGTTTCTTATCTCTCAAAAAAGAAAAAATATAGGGTGCAAGGGCTTAATCTTTATCGACCTTTGATTTTCATTTTTCAAAATGTTTTGTTACACACACGTGCGCGCACACACACACACACACACACACACACACACACACACACACATATATATATATATATATATATATATATATATATATATATATATATATATATATATATATATATATATATATATATATATATATATATACATATATATATATATATATATATATATATAGAGAGAGAGAGAGAGAGAGAGAGAGAGAGAGAGAGAGAGAGAGAGAGAGAGAGAGAGAGAGAGAGAGAGAGAGAGAGAGAGAGAGAGAGAGAGAGAGAGAGAGAGAGAGAGAGAGAGAGGGAGAGGAGAGGGAGAGGGAGAGGGAGAGGGAGAGGGAGAGGGAGAGGGAGAGGGAGAGGGAGAGGGAGAGGGAGAGGGAGAGGGAGAGGGAGAGGGAGAGGGAGAGGGAGAGGGAGAGAGGGAGAGGGAGAGGGAGAGGGAGAGGGAGAGGGAGAGGGAGAGGGAGAGGGAGAGGGAGAGGGAGAGGAGAGGAGAGGGAGAGGGAGAGGGAGAGGGAGAGGGAGAGGGAGAGGGAGAGGGAGAGGGAGAGGGAGAGGGAGAGGGAGAGGGAGAGGGAGAGGGAGAGGGAGAGGGAGAGGGAGAGGGAGAGGGAGAGGGAGAGGGAGAGGGAGAGGGAGAGGGAGAGGGAGAGGGAGAGGGAGAGGGAGAGGGAGAGGGAGGGAGGGAGAGGGAGAGGGAGAGGGAGGGAGGGAGGGAGCGAGGGAGCGAGGGAGGGAGGGAGGGAGGGAGGGAGGGAGGGAGGGATGTTACCGTTAGTGTCCATGTGAAAGGCCAAATGGCCACCGGACACTTCTTTGTATATGTTCTTTAATAAAACATATAGTGGCCTGGTCAGTCAGAGACTGTAAGTTCGACCGCATGTGTAAGACCTAAGAAGTCTGTCTTCGTGCCCCCTGTGTACTGCGTTTTCTGCGTATTCTACAACATCTGTGCGGAGTACTGTGTGTGGCGACCGGAGCTCGGTTTTCTACTTTGAGCATAGCGTCGTGGAGCTCTCGAGAAGGAGAGTCCAGTGTGGTGCACGCCATCAAAATACTTCACTGGTATCAGAGCAGTTGGAGGCAAAAAGCTTTGTTCCTTTTGTGCGAGCGAAGGCATAGACCTTGGCATACCTTGTCATCCGAGTCACCGAAGTCACCGTTGGCGCCGTTGGCTGCGCGCGAGGGAGGACCTCAACGATCAAGGAATATAGAGGTTCCCGGTACTTCCCGGGAGGTCACCCATCCCAGTACTGTTCCCCCCAGAGCTCGCTTAACCGCGGCAATCTCTTGCCACTAAGCTACACTCTTGTGGTGTTTGAAGAAGGGGAAAGACTAAGGTTGGCATTACCTTGAACAAGTTTTGGTCCCTCAAAGCTTCATTTTTGCTTTTAAAGCCTATTTCTGAAGCAATTTTGGGGTGTTTTTGGAGCCATTTTGGAGTACTTTCACACGTAGTTCTCTTCACACAGGTCCAAGAACATCAAGAAGAGTGTTCCTTGTACTTCTCAGACAATAAATATCAACCTTTGGGGCTGTATTTTCAGCCACACTCGTAAAACTACAGGTTTCTCGAGGGGTTTCAGTTTTGGTGGGAGCAGTCGCTGAAAATTTATGCAGGTTTTTAAAGCCTAAAACATCAGAGTTGACAGACACTTGCAGGTGTTATTGGCTAGTTTTTTGGGCTGTGTATTCAGCCTTTCAGTGTCATTTTACTGCATATATTGAGCACATACACACCATGTACGCTTCTGTGGATACCGCTTATGTACGTCCATGTGGGCATTGATATAGCGGTTACGTTCTTTGCATAAAGCCTTTTACGTTTGATAAAGAGGGTCGTGGTGAGGTTTTCTTAACTGGGAGACACCCAGATGTCGGGGTCTCTTCGGTGATGCAGGTGGAAGACTTACCCAGCCTCGCCATAGGAGATGTATGATAGTTGTTCATAGGTGCTCGATAAGCCTAGTTGGCTTCTATTGGGTAACTGATTATATGCAGTGGAGTCAGTGATTCACTATGCAGGTAGACATGTTAGTACTTGCAGTTTTATGATACTTTGACACTGGTCATATGCTAATTTTGCAGAGGATACTCTGGCAAAATTTTTCCAGATTTCTGGTTTAATCAACTATATAGTGGTCGATTTACTCCTTGATACACTTATTTGTTGGTGTTTGGACTCTTCTAGCTCCATCATCATTCTATTCAGTTCTCTACAATCATGGCATCAGAGGTCTCAGGCACATCCGGTGGATCAGGGTCTAGTGCTAGCGTTCCGAGGAGGAGCTATAACTTGCAGGGCAAAGACCATTTTGAGATCCGAAAATTTGATGGCACAAACTTTGCTCTATGGAAGAATCAGATTAAAGATGTGCTGATTCAAAGAAGGCAATGGAAGCCAGTAAATGGGATTTCAAAGAAGCCTGCTGACATGGATGAAGATGATTGGGATGAGTTAGATGAAATGGCCAGGTCTACCATTCGCTTGCACCTAGCAGATAATGTTTACTTTACAGTATTAGACTGTGAAAGTGCAGAGGAGCTTTGGAAGAAGTTATGCAATACATATGAAAAAGAGACGGCATCAAATAAAGTATATCTGATGAGAAAATTATACGACCTTCGTATGAAGGACACAGATAGTGTTGCTGCTCATCTAAATGAGTTTGATGCCATATTCTCCCAGTTACAGGCTCAGAAAATGGATATGGACAATGAAATGAAAGCAGTATTGCTGTTATGCACCCTGCCATCATCATGGGATACATTTTGCACAGCTATTAGCAATAGTGCACCAGGTGGTAAACTCGTCTATGATGACATATGTGGAGCACTCTTGAGTGAGGAGATTCGTAGAAAATCTATGGTTGGCACTCAGAGTGGAGATGCATATAATGTTCGTGATTCTTACCAAGGAAAGAATCAACAACGTGGCAGGAGCAAGAACAAGGAAAAGAATGGTCAACGGAATAAGAGCAGAAGTAAATCAAGGAAGAGGGATATTGAATGCCATTATTGTCATAAGAAAGGACACATGAAGAAAGACTGTTATGCATTAAAGAATGCTAAAGGTAAAGGACAGAATGTTGATGGGCATGTTAAACAGTTACCTGCACCATCTACTTCGACTGTGAAGATTGAAGAAATTAATGCTATTTCTGATGATGCTGATGTGTTGACACTTGATAGTACTGTGCCATCTGAGGCACTTATGGCTGATTCTCTTTCCCACACCTGGCTGCTAGATTCTGGTGCTTCTTTCCATGTGACACCACATAGAGAATGGTTCTCTAATTATGCAGCAAAGTCTCTTGGTACCGTGAGACTTGGTGACTCTTACCAGTGTGATGTTGTGGGGATTGGAGATGTGGTTGTGCAGTTCATTGATGGTTCAAAATTTACTATGCATAATGTACGCCATGTACCTCAGTTATCACGCAGTTTGATGTCAGTTGGTCAACTTGATGACCTTGGTTACAAGGTGGTCTTCTATGCTCAGTCCTTTCGTATATCAAAGGGCAATATGGTTATTGCAAAAGGAAGGAAAGTTGGCTCACTTTACCCTTTATTTGTATCACAGAAAGAACACTTGTTAGCTGTTACTGAACAGCCTATGGCTTGTATTTGGCATGGTCGTTTGGGCCATATATCTCGTAGTGGAATGGAAAATCTTTCTCGTTCTGGCTACTTACCTGTGTTATCTTTCTCTGATTTTTCACTTTGTGAGCATTGTCAATATGGAAAGCAAACCAGAAATGTGCATAAAACGCACATTGACTCTTCAATTCAGCCTTTAGATCTTGTTCATACAGATGTGTGTGGTCCTATGCCCACTAGGTCCTTAGGTGGTTCTCTTTACTTTGTTACTTTCATAGATGATGCTACTAGAAAAGTCTGGGTATATCCTATCAAATCGAAGGATGATGTATTCCCTACTTTCAGAAAATGGCTTGCTTCAGTTGAGACTGAAAAAGGAACTAAGCTTAAGGCTTTACGTTCAGATAATGGGGGTGAGTATACCTCACATGAATTCAGCCTTTTCTGTCAGTGTAGAGGGATTCGTAGAGAGTTTACAGCTCCTTATACCCCAGTACAGAATGGTGTAGCTGAGAGGATGAATAGAACTATTCAAGATAGAGTAGTCTCTATGTTGCATCATGCAAACCTCTCACAAGGTTTTTGGGCAGAAGCAGTATTGACTGCAGTTCATGTGATTAACCTTTCACCTAGTACTGCCAAAGGTCTGAAAGTGGCACAAGAGTTATGGACAGGGAAACCACCATATTATGATCATCTTCGAGTTTTTGGGTGTGAAGCATATGTTCATATACCCAAGAATCTTAGACAGAAGTTGGACCATAAGTCAAAGAAATGCATTTTTCTTGGATATGGTCGAGAAGGACAATTTGGATATCGCTTATGGGATCCTGAAACACGGTCAGTGATCAGAAGTAGTGATGTCATTTTTAATGAGTCTAAGATGCATAAACAGCCGATTAAGGAGGTTGAAGTGAGAAGAGTGGTGTTTGAGGATACTAGTCCTCCGGTTAGCATGCATAAAAATGCTGCACATAGGGATGTTCAAGAGAATGTCCATTCAGATCAGTCTGCACATGTTCCTGTTCAGCAACCATTGAGACGTTCTGCACGTGTCTCATATCCACCTGATAGATATGTTCCAGGTTTAGATTTTGTTATGCTAACAGATGCCGGTGAGCCCTCTTGCTACAAAGAGGCTATGCAGACAGAGGATCATGTCAAGTGGGAGCGTGCCATGAAGAGTGAGTTGGATTCTATTCACAAGAATGGTACTTGGGACTTAGTACCTTTGCCAAAGGGAAGGAAAGCTTTACCATGTAAATGGGTATATAAGCTGAAATTCACATCAGATAGTGCTTCTCCAAAATATAAAGCACGACTTGTTGCAAAGGGTTTTAAGCAACAACATGGTGTTGATTTTGAGGAAATCTTCTCCCCAGTGGTCAAGATGACTACTTTGCGCATGTTGCTTGGATTCGTTGCAATGGAGGACTTAGAGCTAGTCCAAATGGATGTGAAAACAGCTTTCTTGCATGGAGATCTTACAGATGAGATCTATATGGAACAACCAGAGGGTTATGTAGTTCCTGGCAAGGAAAGTCTAGTTTGTAAGCTCAAGAAGAGCTTGTATGGACTTAAACAGTCTCCTAGACAATGGTACCAAAAGTTTGATGCTTTTATGAAGTCCCAAGGCTATTCTCGGAGCAATGAGGATCATTGTCTCTACACAAAGAGATGTTCTGATGGCAGCTTGATATGCTTGATACTTTACGTCGATGATATGTTGATTGCTGGGAAGTCCTCTTATGATTTGTCAATTCTCAAAAAGAAGTTGAGTCAGACATTTGATATGAAGGATTTGGGGGATGCCAAACATATTCTTGGCATGCGCATTACTCGTGATAGGAGTAAAAGATGCATATACTTGTCTCAAAGTGAGTACATATCCAAAGTACTTCATCGATTCAATATGCAGGGTGGAAAGGCATTGAGTACACCTTTACCCACATATGTGAAATTGAGCAAGGATGACTGCCCCAAATCAGATGAGGAAAAGGAATTCATGACCAAAATTCCCTATCAGTCTGCTGTTGGTAGTCTCATGTATGCTATGGTAGCTACGAGACCAGACATTGCATTTGCAGTGGGAGTTGTGAGCAGATATATGTCTAATCCTGGCAAGAAACATTGGGAAGCGGTCAAAATGATTTTGAGATATCTGAGTGGCACTAAAGACAAGTGTCTATGCTTAGGTAGAGGGAAAGCATCCATTATTGGTTACACAGATTCTGACTATGCTGGTTGTGTAGACAATCGTAAGTCTACATCAGGGTACATTTTTCATTTTGCTGGAGGTGCTATCTCTTGGAGATCTCGTCTTCAAGAATGTACAGCTGTTTCCACCACAGAAGCAGAGTATGTTGCAGCAAGTGAGGCATGTAAGGAAGCATTGTGGCTTTCTCGTCTTGCTTGTGATATGGGTTTGCCTCAGCATGTACCTCACTTGCTCAGTGATAGTCAGAGTGCCATTGCTTTGGCTAAGAATCCGGTCTATCATGCAAAGACCAAGCACATTGAGGTGAGGTATCACTTCATTAGAGATTGCTTAGCCACTGAGAGCATTATTCTTGAGAAGGTTCACACTCGAGATAATGCTGCAGATGCTTTGACTAAAGCTCTACCACAGGATAGCTTTCGACACTGTTGTCACTTGATGGGGGTTACTTGATTGTTGATCTTACACAGTCACTTGTATACTGTGTAACATGCCCATCAGGTGGGAGGTATAGTTTGTATACTTACACTCAGGTATTCTTTATCATTCTTTCTTTTTTCTCCCATAGTTACTCTGGCCATATTGGCCTTTAGTGGGAGATTGTTACCGTTAGTGTCCATGTGAAAGGCCAAATGGCCACCGGACACTTCTTTGTATATGTTCTTTAATAAAACATATAGTGGCCTGGTCAGTCACAGACTGTAAGTTCGACCGCATGTGTAAGACCTAAGAAGTCTGTCTTCGTGCCCCCTGTGTACTGCGTTTTCTACGTATTCTACAACATCTGTGCGGAGTACTGTGTGTGGCGACCGGAGCTCGGTTTTCTACTTTGAGCATAGCGTCGTGGAGCTCTCGAGAAGGAGAGTCCAGTGTGGTGCACGCCATCAAAATACTTCAAGGGAGGGAGGGAGGGAGGGAGGGAGGGAGGGAGGGAGGGAGGGAGGGAGGGAGGGAGGGAGGGAGGGAGGGAGGGAGGGAGGGAGGGAGGGAGGGAGGGAGGGAGGGAGGGAGGGAGGGAGGGAGGGAGGGAGGGAGGGAGGGAGGGAGGGAGGGAGGGAGGGAGGGAGGGAGGGAGGGAGGGAGGGAGGGAGGGAGGGAGGGAGGGAGGGAGGGAGGGAGGGAGGGAGGGAGGGAGGAGAGAGGAGGGAGAGGAGAGAGAGAGAGAGAGAGAGAGAGAGAGAGAGAGAGAGAGAGAGAGAGAGAGAGAGAGAGAGAGAGAGAGAGAGAGAGAGAGAGAGAGAGAGAGAGAGAGAGAGAGAGAGAGAGAGAGAGAGAGAGAGAGAGAGAGAGAGAGAGAGAGAGAGAGAGAGAGAGAGAGAGAGAGAGAGAGAGAAGCATGGACAAGGTTCAAAATTAGGATAGCATTAGGTGCCTTTGGAGTAGATTTGCCTAGTGGTTTAAGTTTCAAGGATGTGAAGGAGGTCTTGGGTTCAACCTCCTTGGAGAGCATGGGTGCAAAGAGCTCTAGAGCCTTATACAAACATTCACTCTTGTTAACATGATTTGAATTTTCTTTGAGAATTAACTCAAGTGCTGAGGACACCTACCATTAATAGACTCGAGTGGAAGGCACTAAAGCAATGGTGGAGATTGCACATGTATATGTGGACTCGAGTTATTGAAGAGGTCATGGTTAGTCCCAACGTCTATATAATGGCGAGTTGTGTGGAGAATCAAAGGTCATTGTCTCTAGCATGGAGATTAGGTTCTTAACATTGGTATCAAAGTACAATTTCTATGGAGATCTTCATGGATTCGTCATCTCCTACCTCAAGCTTCCATGGGAAGAGCTCTTGTTGATTTTCTTATGTTTCCATTAGTTTTGCTCAAGGAGAAGAAGAATGTTGGTGGATCCCTTATTATATAGATCTATCTCTCTAGAATCCAATTCGGCATAGTATGCGTTATTTGTGTGGAGAATTATTGCCACCTTCTACAAAAGGAAGATAGCTATATATGCTGCAACGTATGGGATTTGACCCCCCCCCCCCCCCCCCAAAGGTTGGGAGGCATGTGTGCTATCGAAGGGAACATGCCACATTCTTGGAACTATTTCAGCCTTAGTTCTCTCCAATCAAAGCCAAGGAGATGCATACCAAGGGGATTGAATCTCTATTCTATAATAATAAATAACGAGAGTCACGAGAGATAAGTATTTATATTTGACTGTGAATTCTTAAGAGAAAAAAGGAGTTTGAGGGATAATACTAAAGTTTGGCCATCTTAGAACATTGAAAGACTCAAAGAAAATCATTTGGAGGGCATGCAAAGCGGCCTTATAGAGCGTCATGGTATAGATGCATGGAAAGAGAAGAAGAAAGAAAGAAGAGAGGGGCGAAAGAGGGTGAAACATGGACTCGACGGGAAGAAAGCAAGTGAATGGTCTTGATCACATAACTCAAGGAAGTATTATTTTGGTTTTTTGCTCTTGGATTAGTATCATGGTTGTTTGAATTATTCATGCCCACATTTTGGATCACTCATTAGATGGAAGGTTTTAAGGGATAACCTATGTATGGTTCTTGGGGTCTAAAGACTTGCAAGGACACATGAAGATATTCTATTAGCGTGCAAAGGAAACAACATAGTTGAGAAAAGTGCAAATGCTGCATGATGGTATCTTTTCCCAAATGGAACTATATGTTATCTAGATTTATTATTTTTGATTTATATGTGTTTCTTGGAGCTTATGTAGTAGCTACATAGCACAAGTTTGAAGAAGGTATCTTCCAAACTTATTTGGGAAGGCATCAAAGTGACATGTGTAAGAAATAATAGCATAATGGAATAGACCATAGACAGAGTTGGGAAAAAATGCAGACAACTCCAATTTGTGAATTGTAATGAATCTTCAAAGATGGTTTTGTCCACCTATGGGCTCTCAATATGGAGCTTAGATGGTGATATAGACAAACTCTAGATGAAGGGCTTACTAGTGTGCAATTCTCTATAGAGCTACACATGGGCCATGCTTATATAGATTTTACAATGGGATTGAGTATACATAAACATAGTTGTTGAGTTAGTCAAAGCGATGAGTTTGCAAGGGATGCACAAGTGGTGCAAAAGTGCAAAGTAGTGCATAGATGGTGCAAAAGTGCTCAAGAACAAGGGTGCACAAACAATGTTTTCACAATGGTTTTGCAAGAAAAATTGAATGCAAGTTGCAAAATGGTCCTTTTAAAGGTTTTCAAGGCTTTTTAAGTGTTTTGGAAGGTTCATGTGAACCCTCCCTTATGCACACATTTTGAAGAAATGAAGGTCAAAAGTGGAAAACATATGAAGTGAAAGTGGTACACAAGAGTTATGAGTGGCCCCCATTCAAAACTTTGTTTCTTATACAGTCACTAGAGGACAAAATATGGAGTTTTTTGCCTTACACATGAAGTGGTTCTTGGAACATCAAAGTGAGCACCAAGATATTCTAGTAGTTGAAGTGACGTATGGAAGAAGAATCCACATGTAACCAAAGGCATTAGCAATTCTTGCACTAAGGAGTTAGAAGAAGGGGCAAGAGAGAGCAAGACACGTGCAAAGTATGTGCGTAGAGAAGCAAGATGGGCAAGGAGATTGATAAAGTGTGCTAAGAAGTATGCAGAGGGATTTCACAGAGAGAAACTAGGAGAGCAACTAAGGTGGGACAAAAGACCATCAAGGAGGTGCTACAAGTTGACAGAGAGTGATGCTTCCTTCAACCTTATTGGAAGATTGAGTGCAAGGTGTGCACAAGGGCAAGCTACGAGACAAGTTAGTGGATCGGCACATAGGATGTTGATTGCACTAGTCATTGTGGTATTTTTGTACACTTGTGTATGTGCTCTTGGGCTTAAGTGCTATTTCCCACAGGGCATTGTATCTCATTCTAGAAAAGCCTATTGTATTCTTTATGATTAATCAAGACACAAAGGCTTCGAGTGTAATTGTCTGTCTTATTCTTCTCCATTCTTCTACTACAAACACTCAAGCACCTTTCAACTAAAGAATCCCCTAACAAAATTTGGCATGTACAGTGGGACAAGGCGACTTGAGCATAGGAGAACCAATATCACCAAGTGAAGAAGAAGTGCAAATGTGTCCATAGCATTGAAGAGGTAATCTTCCTTTTCCTTGGAATTATCTTAGCCTAAGCAATAGGATACGAACCTCATGATTACAACCTGGTCACAAACTTTAAGAATTCCTTGCAAACAACAAGAAGGAAAGTCATTTGTAGGTTAGCCAAGCCTCTTCATACACATCATTGGTAAGAAATATGGCCACTTAAGTAGACCTAGAAATCTACTTTCACGATCGAATATCAAATTTTCTTCTTTTAGAATACTAGCTCATGAAGACCTTAGCATCTCAGAAGATTTTTAGCCCTATGTAAAACAAGGGGTTAATGGGAAGAGAAGATGCATTTCTAATCCTATTCTTAGCAACATTGGAGGGCCTAGTAGACAAACAGCTTAGTGAATTTCGAAACAACCAGTTTACTACTTGGGACTTAATGAAGGGAGTGTTCAAGACATAGTTCCAACAAGGAAATACATAGACATGCATACACATATACATACACAAACATATGCATACATACATTCACACACATACATACACACAGATACATACGCATACATACACATACAATATTACATACACACATGCATATTACATACTGACATATATATTGCATACTCACATACACATATTCATGCATATGCATGCATGCATGCATAGGCACATATACATACACACTCACATACATGGACACACACACTCTCACATATATACATACACAAACATATGCATACATACACATATACATGCACAAACATATGCATGCATATATTCACACACATACGTACACACACGTACATATTACATACTCACAAACACATTCATGCATATGCATGCATGCATACACACATATACATACACACTCACGTACATATACACACACACTCACATATATACATACACACTCACACCTATACACACACACACTCACATACATATTACATACACACATTCATATATATACACACACATTTGCTTACACACATTTTCTTACACACATGCATATGCATACATACATACACACATAAGGATACACACATGCATATGCATACATACATACACACATATGCATACACACAATAGTTTCACTTGATTTTTAAGTTTTCTACATATACATAATCAAATATATCAAAAACAGTGATTTCTACTTTTTTTATTTAATTAAATACATATAAGAAAAAATTAAGAAAAAAATCTAGAATATGTAATTAAATATATATAAAAACAATAGGATTTAAGTATAGATAAATATATATGAAAATAGCTACTATTTAAATAAAATATATATAATTAGATACATAAAAACAAGATTTTAGGGTTTTTTTATCAAATTAGATATATAAAAAATAGAGTTATAGGTTAATGTTAACATATATAATCATATATTTATAAAAATTAAGAAAAAAGTACAATATATAATCAAATGTATATAAAAAATAGGGTTAGTGTTTTTAGGTTGTTTACACATGTATACACAGATATACACATATACACACAAAATACATATACACATACACACACACATACATACATACACACACACACACACACACACACACATATATATATATATATATATATATATATATATATATATATATATATATATATATATATATATATATATATATATATATATATATATATATATGCATACACACATATACATGTTTTAGGTCTAGGTCATTATGATTAGGCTTTTAGGGTTATTGCACATGGATAATTTATATACACATATACACACCTAATACATTTACACATACTCATATATATATACATGGATACACACATATACATGTTTTAGGACTAGGTCATTACGATTAGGGTTTTAGGGTTTTTACACATGCATAACATATATACACATATAAAACATATACACATACAATATACATATACACATGCATACACACATATACATGTTTTAGATCTAGGTTGTTGCGATTAGGGTTTTAGGGTTTTTACATATGCATAACATACACATATACACACATGATACATATACACATACACATATATATCTACATGTTTTCAGGATGAAATCCCTCAGGCAAGTGAACCTCAAAAATTTTCCTCAAGTGGTTTTCTAGGAGTCATATGGTGTTTTTGACTACAGAGAGTTATAAACAATGCATGATCCAGTTGATTTAATTGTTTATGCGATGTGAAACTATGTCATGTATGTACATTTGACCTATATGTTTGTACATAGTTCATTTATTTAACTCTAAACCTTAGAAACACTAGATTTGACCCTTGAAAGTTGATGTGTGTGACCTTAAGCATAGGCAAACCCTAACTTTTCCCGATTAAAAACCCTAGGTTGGAACCTTAGATTTTCTCTTTACCCTAATTCTAACCCTTTGATTTAATTTAATTTTGTGGTGTAAAACCAAACCTTAGTACAAAAGTAAAAAGAGAAAAAAGAAAAATAAAAAGAATAGAAAAAGGAAAATTGAAAAATTAAAAAGAGAAAAATAAAAAATAGAAATAAAAGATGTGAGTTTTGAAAAATAGCAAAAGATCATGCAAGAAGATTTTGGAAATAGAAAGAACCAATAGGGAGGCTAGAAGATTATAGAGAGAAGTCCTAGCGGGAACCTATAAATAGATGCCCCATGCTCATTTGGTTTTCCCCATGGATTTTCTCGAGGTAAGCTCCTTGCCTATTCTTATTCATTCAATTTCTTGTTCATGCTTTCTTGTTCATACTTTATGATTGCAATATTGATTCTCTCTCTATGATCATAACCTCTCAACCTCACCATCTCTAGCTACCATGCCAATAGAGAAGGAGCGAGAGAGAGAAAGAGAAGGGAAGAGATTTCGTTGTTGCTGTTGTACTGATTCACGTAGTGGAAAGATATCGAAGTCTAGAACAAATTGAAATCGAAAGATCTGACTTAGAGAGAAATTGAGAAATGGGAAAGGAAGAGAGTGACGTAGAGAAAAAGGAGAAGCATTCTATTTTTTTTCCCCCCTATAATGAGCAAAAGTCATAGGGAAAGGTAAGGGATATAGATCAATTTTTGTTGTCCTACGTCCGCACCTTCCGCTCATGATACAGTCCATCTAGGAGCTAACGATTTTCCATCCTGTACTTCTATCACCATGGAAAATATAGCATCTCGGATAGGTTTTTTGCTATGAATGTAGAGCAAGAGTCTGCACTGATACATCATCCATAAGATTAACGATAAATCTCACGAGATAGTGGTCGAGAAGGTGGACGGACATGAAGAAAGTTATGATGCATTTGTTGGAAGTCTGTCCAAGAAGGGTTGTCGGGACGATCTATCTTATAACGATTTTGTAGCAGAGACGAACTGTTGCTCCAATATGAAAGTAATGGCGTCATGGGAAGAATCACGAGAGAGAGAGAGAGAGAGAGAGAGAGAGAGAGAGAGAGAGAGAGACCACACAGAAGCTGGTTGCTGAAGCGGAGTCGCGAAAAGGCTCGTGATCTGATAAAGTAGGCACACAGGTGAAAGAAGGGTTCAGTATCCGAACAAAAATCTATTCTTAGCAATGATCAGACCATTGAAGAAGAGGTAACCGGAGCAGGCTTGATGAGGAATTGTTCAAAACTCGTGATTGATAGGCGCAACTCTAAAAGAATGACACTCGCCACCCATGGGACCTTGGACGCGGCTCTATTGTACTCTGCACAGGAAAGTAGAATCTGGTGTGTAGACAGGCACTTACAGGTGATTAAAATATCGTCGAATATCTGGAGCTATGGGATCAGGATGGTTACCTGATTGATGGAATAAAAGCTTGGGGACGTAATTGATGGAGAACACATGTTATAGACTACGTACAGATAGAGAAAATGATCGACTGTGTGAATATATGTACATATAGATGCACATATATGTATTTAAATGCTTTCCTACTGTCGTGCGCTTCTTGAGGCACAGTGGAGATCGCACCTTTCCTTCAGCTTAGCGGGTAGAGAGAGAGAGAGAGAGAGAGAGAGAGAGAGAGAGAGAGAGAGAGAGAGAGAGAGAGAGAGTTGCAGAGATGAGGCAAATAATTAGTACATCATCTGTAGAAAGAGAGAAAACTTGTTCACATACTCAAATCAGATCTCGGTGATGAACTTGGTGATGAAGTTTCGATAATAGGGTGACTAAGCTCTGATAACATAGATAAAAAAAAGGACTGAAGTTGGATCTGCTTGCAAAATTAAACAGGTCGAGAGAGAGAGAGAGAGAGAGAGAGAGAGAGAGAGAGAGAGAGAGAGAGAGAGAGAGAGAGAGAGAGAGAGAGAGAGAGATTTATGCATATGCATATGAGATTTATGCATGTGTATGAGAGCATGTGCATGAAGAATGATGTGAACATATGTATAAGTGAATGCGTGGGCATCATCATGATCAAGACATAAGAATGAGTGAGAGTCATATGCATATACATGAGTCCGCATGATGAGTGCATATGCATGTTAGTAGGTATGCATATGCATGAGCGTAAGAGAGACTGCATGTATGCATGAAGTTAGATGCATGTGCATACATGTGAGTGTGTGTGTTAGCATGCATATGAATGTGTGTTAGCATTCATGTGTGAATCTGTGTTAGCTTGCATATGAGAGTATGTTAGCATGCATGAGGATGTGTGTTAGCATGAATATGAATTTATGAGAATGTGTTAGCACATGTGAGTGTGTGTGGTCCCATGCATATGAATGTGTGTTAGCATGCATGTGTGAATGTGTGTTAGCATGCATGCGAGAGTATGTTAGCATGCATGAGGATGTGTGTTAGCATGAATATGAGTTTCTAAGAGTGTGTTAGCATGCATATGAAAGTGTGTTAGCATGAATATGAGAATGTGTTAACATATGTGAGTGTGTGTTAGCATGCATGTGCATACACACACATATACGCACACATACATACACACACATATACATACATGTATACATACACACACATATACACATGCATATACATACATTCACACACATACATACATAGACATGCATACACATATACATACACAAACATATGCATACATACATTCACACACATACATACACACAGATACATACGCATACATACACATACAATATTACATACACACATGCATATTACATACTGACATATATATTGCATACTCACATACACATATTCATGCATATGCATTCATGCATAGGCACATATACATACACACTCACATACATGTACACACACACTCTCACATATAAGCATACACAAACATATGCATACATACACATATACATGCACAAACATATGCATGCATATATTCACACACATACGTACACACACGTACATATTACATACTCACAAACACATTCATGCATATGCATGCATGCATACACACATATACATACACACTCACGTACATATACACACACACTCACATATATACATACACACTCACACCTATACACACACACACACTCACATACATATTACATACACACATTCATATATATACACACACATTTGCTTACACACATGCATATGCATACATACATACACACATAAGGATACACACATGCATATGCATACATACATACACACATATGCATACACACAATAGTTTCACTTGATTTTTAAGTTTTCTACATATACATAATCAAATATATCAAAAACAATGATTTATACTTTTTTAATTTAATTAAATACATATAAGAAAAAATTAAGAAAAAAATCTAGAATATATAATTAAATATATATAAAAACAATAGGATTTAAGTATAGATAAATATATATGAAAATAGCTACTATTTAAATAAAATATATATAATTAGATACATAAAAACAAGATTTTAGGGTTTTTTTATCAAATTAAATATATAAAAAATAGAGTTATAGGTTAATGTTAACATGTATAATCATATATTTATAAAAATTAAGAAAAAAGTACAATATATAATCAAATGTATATAAAAAATAGGGTTAGTGTTTTTAGGTTGTTTACACATGCGTACACAGATATACACATATACACACAAAATACATATACACATACACACACACATACATACATACACACACACACACACACATATATATATATATATATATATATATATATATATATATATATATATATATATATATATATATATATATATATATATATATATATATATATATATATATATATATATATATATATATATATATATATATATATATATGCATACACACATATACATGTTTTAGGTCTAGGTCATTATGATTAGGCTTTAAGGGTTATTGCACATGGATAATTTATATACACATATACACACCTAATACATTTACACATACTCATATATATATATACATGGATACATACATATACATGTTTTAGGACTAGGTCATTACGATTAGGGTTTTAGGGTTTTTACACATGCATAACATATATACACATATAAAACATATACACATACAATATACATATACACATGCATACACACATATACATGTTTTAGATCTAGGTTGTTGCGATTAGGGTTTTAGGGTTTTTACATATGCATAACATACACATATACACACATGATACATATACACATACACATATATATCTACATGTTTTCAGGATGAAATCCCTCAGGCAAGTGAACCTCAAAAATTTTCCTCAAGTGGTTTTCTAGGAGTCATATGGTGTTTTTGACTACAGAGAGTTATAAACAATGCATGATCCAGTTGATTTAATTGTTTATGCGATGTGAAACTATGTCATGTATGTACATTTGACCTATATGTTTGTACATAGTTCATTTATTTAACTCTAAACCTTAGAAACACTAGATTTGACCCTTGAAAGTTGATGTGTGTGACCTTAAGCATAGGAAAACCCTAACTTTTCCCGATTAAAAACCCTAGGTTGGAACCTTAGATTTTCTCTTTACCCTAATTCTAACCCTTTGATTTAATTTAATTTTGTACATAAGGTGTAAAACCAAACCTTAGTACAAAAGTAAAAAGAGAAAAAAGAAAAATAAAAAGAATAGAAAAAGGAACATTGGAAAATTAAAAAGAGAAAAATCAAAAATAGAAATAAAAGATGTGATTTTTGAAAAATAGCAAAAGATCATGCAAGAAGATTTTGGAAATAGAAAGAACCAATAGGGAGGCTAGAAGATTATAGAGAGAAGTCCTAGCGGGAACCTATAAATAGATGCCCCATGCTCATTTGGTTTTCCCCATGGATTTTCTCGAGGTAAGCTCCTTGCCTATTCTTATTCATTCAATTTCTTGTTCATGCTTTCTTGTTCATACTTTATGATTGCAATATTGATTCTCTCTCTATGATCATAACCTCTCAACCTCACCATCTCTAGCTACCATGCCAATAGAGAAGGAGCGAGAGAGAGAAAGAGAAGGGAAGAGATTTCGTTGTTGCTGTTGTACTGATTCACGTAGTGGAAAGATATCGAAGTCTAGAACAAATTGAAATCGAAAGATCTGACTTAGAGAGAAATTGAGAAATGGGAAAGGAAGAGAGTGACGTAGAGAAAAAGGAGAAGCATTCTATTTTTTTTCCCCCCTATAATGAGCAAAAGTCATAGGGAAAGGTAAGGGATATAGATCAATTTTTGTTGTCCTACGTCCGCACCTTCCGCTCATGATACAGTCCATCTAGGAGCTAACGATTTTCCATCCTGTACTTCTATCACCATGGAAAATATAGCATCTCGGATAGGTTTTTTGCTATGAATGTAGAGCAAGAGTCTGCACTGATACATCATCCATAAGATTAACGATAAATCTCACGAGATAGTGGTCGAGAAGGTGGACGGACATGAAGAAAGTTATGATGCATTTGTTGGAAGTCTGTCCAAGAAGGGTTGTCGGGACGATCTATCTTATAACGATTTTGTAGCAGAGACGAACTGTTGCTCCAATATGAAAGTAATGGCGTCATGGGAAGAATCACGAGAGAGAGAGAGAGAGAGAGAGAGAGAGAGAGAGAGAGAGACCACACAGAAGCTGGTTGCTGAAGCGGAGTCGCGAAAAGGCTCGTGATCTGATAAAGTAGGCACACAGGTGAAAGAAGGGTTCAGTATCCGAACAAAAATCTATTCTTAGCAATGATCAGACCATTGAAGAAGAGGTAACCGGAGCAGGCTTGATGAGGAATTGTTCAAAACTCGTGATTGATAGGCGCAACTCTAAAAGAATGACACTCGCCACCCATGGGACCTTGGACGCGGCTCTATTGTACTCTGCACAGGAAAGTAGAATCTGGTGTGTAGACAGGCACTTACAGGTGATTAAAATATCGTCGAATATCTGGAGCTATGGGATCAGGATGGTTACCTGATTGATGGAATAAAAGCTTGGGGACGTAATTGATGGAGAACACATGTTATAGACTACGTACAGATAGAGAAAATGATCGACTGTGTGAATATATGTACATATAGATGCACATATATGTATTTAAATGCTTTCCTACTGTCGTGCGCTTCTTGAGGCACAGTGGAGATCGCACCTTTCCTTCAGCTTAGCGGGTAGAGAGAGAGAGAGAGAGAGAGAGAGAGAGAGAGAGAGAGAGAGAGAGAGAGAGAGAGAGAGAGTTGCAGAGATGAGGCAAATAATTAGTACATCATCTGTAGAAAGAGAGAAAACTTGTTCACATACTCAAATCAGATCTCGGTGATGAACTTGGTGATGAAGTTTCGATAATAGGGTGACTAAGCTCTGATAACATAGATAAAAAAAAGGACTGAAGTTGGATCTGCTTGCAAAATTAAACAGGTCGAGAGAGAGAGAGAGAGAGAGAGAGAGAGAGAGAGAGAGAGAGAGAGAGAGAGAGAGATGTGCAAGCAATGGAGGCTGTGGAGAGAGAGAGAGGAACACTTGACCCTAGGACCTTCTAGAGATTTTATTCATAGTTAATGAAATAGCATATCATTGTGTGTACTCACACCTAAAACTCACGTGATTTTCTCCACATATTAAACTCTTGAGAAAAGTTAAAAAGCTTCTCGATGTCGGCATAGTATGTAACTTTTTCATTATAAAAAGAAAAGGAAAATTAGAAATGGATTTAAATGTTGCCACACAATATTCAATTGTTTCAATTGAAACTAGCCTTACATACATAAGGGAAAATACTTACCAAAGGCTCATAAGAGGGGAATGTTTGAAAGAATGAGACGAGGAAGGAGAATTTTGGAATTTAGTCAATAACTTAAAACCTTGGAAACACGTTAATTTTTTCAAAAGAACTTTTGTTGTGTCGAGACGATGGGTTGAGTACTTGTAACGGAAATATGATTACAAAGTAGACGTTGAGTAAACTATCTATCAAACAAATGTTATCTTGAATTAAAAATACATAAAAGAAGATGAAACAATTCAAAACATAATGATAGTGCTTTATTCTTTTAAAAGATACTAATGATAATTCTTTTCTTTCTACCCCTCGTGGATTTTCTCGACGTATTGATGATGGAGGATATTATGAAGTAAATAATTGGAATTTTTGAAAACCGAAGTGAAGCATTACTCACCATCGCTTTTCTCCAAGTTTTTTCGGGGATTTGGAGTAAAAAATATTTGGAGTGAAGAAAGAGAAGCTTGGACCGAAGACTCAAAGTAAAGAAAAGATGGAATACCAGAATTGAAGTAAAGTTTCTGCCGTGAAGACCGAAGAGAATTTGAAGGGCGTCTTCTCACACTGTAGGGGGAAGTCTATCTTGTATTGGCCGATCCGCACTATAGCAAAAACAAATTTTATCATTCATAGTTACTCGATGAGATCATTTTTATATTCATTACCATCATTGAGTTTATTTTTTGGGCACATCGAGTACCGGTGATTTATTTTTCAGAGAGCATTGTTGATTTTTTAGAGCAGTGTATTTGTCGTTCCACGTTCACAACACACAACGACTTCATCCCACACAACCAAGCGCTCTTCGCTTTCCCTTATGAGGCGCACGCCTATGACGATTTGACCACCATACCAAGGCGAGGCGCCTAGCATGTAGACGCCACTCGCGAGACAGGGGCTGATGCACTCACACCCAGTGGGGCCTTATCCAACCCTGCACCACTCTTCCCCTTCTATAGGCATACTTGATCTTCTCGACACCTGAACCCAATGTGAAGCAAGGTGGTTGCCCGGTGATCATCAACATCCCACCCACTCCTTGACAAGAGAAAGCAGGAACCTCATGTCAGATCGTATATTCTAGGTACTACCATTTTAAGTTCTTTGATTTTTTTTTTTGCATTGCCCAATGCACTTTAAACAGAAAGATTGATTTGTTTGTTTGAGTCTCAGCATTCAGAATCTGCATTAGCTTAATTCATATGCTTGTGCACTCTTTTTATTCCTCCTTAGACAAGAGAAAGCAGGAACCTCACGTCAGATCAGATATTCTAGGTACTACCATTTTAAGTTCTTTGATTTTTTTTTGCATTGCCCAATGCACTTTAAACAGAAAGATTGATTTTTTTGTTTGAGTCTCAGCATTCACAATCTGCATTAGCTTAATTCATATGCTTGTGCACTCTTTTTATTCCTCCTTAGACTAGGGAGTTTCCTCTTTCATAGCTTAAATAGAACATTCGAAACATTAGAAAAATATCGTAAGAAAGAGGGGAAAACCACATTGAACTTTTTGGGAATTAAAGAGAGCAAGAAAGGGAAATTAGGAGAGAATTAAGTGATAAGTTAAAAGATAAAATCAAGATCAAGATCAAGTGAGATATTCAAGTAAAATTCAAGTTAAGAAATTGAAAGATCAAGTGAGTTAGATAATATTTTGGCATAGGTAGAGAGCGTTTGGACTGACCTTCACCTCCTGACTCGTGACCCATCAAGTTTCTTCTCTTAGCTAAGAGTGATAGTAGATGCACTCACACTAGATCTCGTTTTATGCTCTAGGACAGACCAGAGAAGAGAGATGGAGGAAGTATTCAAGGAATTAGTGATAGAGAAATAGGGGGCTCGTGTAGTCCAAGCGGTCTTGAGAGAAAAAGGAAAGTTCATGGGTCTAACTGTGACAGAATGCCTAGATGTATTTGAGGACTAGGCATAGATCTACGGGCTACTTGAAGATATGTTTACATGTTACATCACACAGGTAGTTTCAGGATCTATCTTGGCATCTATTTTAGTCAACATAGCAAAGGCTTGGGTTGAATTCAGAAAGGAACTTCATAAGTTATTTTACCTAGAAGATTTCTCCCAACACAATAGAGAAGGGTTCCTACGGTGGCTTAAATCCCCGAAACCCAGTGCATCCCTTACTCACTTCTTAAATGAATTTTTGAGAAGATATGCCCAGTTACCTCAGGCTCATTTAGATTCATTAAAATCTGACTTAGTCCTTTCCTTTCTTAAGATCTTAAGTCCTCAAGATAGGACTGAGGTCAAGAGAAGGATAGAAGAGTCGGGTAAGAGGTTTGGTTTGATAAAAGATGGGGGCATAGTGAGGACAGAAGTGAAAGAAATTGCCCAGATGAGGCAACAACAGGCCGTATTATATGATAGACCGGCAGCAACGGCTCCACAACCACCTACGGAGATACCTCTTCTAGAAATTCTAGACGTGCTTGTAGGATGAGCTTCTGCTAATGTTGCATCCACTTTGCGCTCATCAGGAGAGTTATAGCATGAGATCCTAAGCAAGCAAATAGAGAATCTTATGTCAATGCAAGCGTCCATGTCTAAAGAAATGGCAAGCATACATAATAAAGTCTATTATATGGGGTATCAGGACCCCACTCCTCCTTATACGAGTCCTAGTTATATAGACCCAATACCAAGAAATGCTATGCCTATTCCAAACATGCAAGGTTATGTAATGCCTTAGCCTACACATCCAATGCAGCATCTTGATCAATAGACACCTGTATCACCAATCAAGCCCACATTTTAGAGAAACACTAGGCCTTTCTAGAGATGAGAAACTGGTGGGTTTGGAGGGGCAAAGACATGTGTGTGGTATGATGCACAGGAAAATTTTTCCTATGCATGTGAACAGCTAAATCAAGCCAAGGAACATCACTTGGTGATAGATATAGATAAGAAGCTCTAGAACTTTAGAATCCACCTTTCTCTACCTGTGAATTGGGGAAAGGGGGAACGAAGAAACTTTATGAGAATCTATCAAGTAATAATGCCAGCACATTGGTAACGTAGTTAGAGCCGGTAGAAGACGGAGATGAAGAGGAGAATAGGCCTCAACCACAAAGGAACTACTCTATAGAAGCTTTAGTGAATGCTAGGGATGCGATCATTCAGAAGACTACCTCGAAGTCTCCTATAGATGAGTTCTCTATGCATTGTCATATAGCCAAGGTAGAGGAAAAGAGGAAGAGGGACAAGAACCAAGAAGAGGCTGAACCAAAGAGGATAGTGACAAGAAATCAACTAAAGAGGCAAAAGAGAAGGCCAAAGAACCTGAAAAGAACGTGCAATTTAAAGAGCATGTTGCCTCTCAGGAAGAGGCAAAGAAGAAGGAAATAAAGGAGGGAAGAGGGTGGCTGGGACAATCAAGATTCAAGAACTCACTAAAGAGAAGGAGAAGGAACAAGATCCCATTCAAAAGACTGATGACACTCAAGAAACTATTCATAAAAAAAGATAAAAAGAAGAAGAAGAACAAGAAGAAGACCCCAAAGGTGGTATTGATTTCAGAGTCAGAAAAGAAGAATGATGCAAAAGAGATATTAAATGATAATCTATTAAAGAGCCAAGTGAACATGTCCTTGGAGTTGGTTTTCTCTATAGCAAAGCTTGATTCAAGGATAACTTTATTAAGTTGATAAAGAGGGAAAGGTTCCCATTACCCAAGGATGTGGAAATGCAGGAGGCAACTGAAGATACATAAATGCCAAATGAAGTAGTAGCCTTAAGTGATACTTGTGATGATGAGAGTGATAAGATTGCAAGGTGCCATAGGAATTCCTTAGATCCTATTACACTTGAGATGAGATGAGAAAAATAGAAAGTGAGTATACCAAGACTTTTTGGCAAGAGAGACAGCAGAACTGAAGGTGAAATTAGGAAGCAATGAAGATCCATGTTTTGCTTTGGCCTGGATTGAGTGTGGGTGAGAAATAAATGTGATCTCTAAGAAGTTATATGATCAGTTTAGGTGGCCTATAGATAAGTGCCATGGATGGAGGATGAAGACGATGAATAATGGCTCTAGATCTTTGCTTGGGGCATGCACCTTTGTACCTATGATGATTGGCGGGATTTCTAAGGAATTCCACTTCTTCGTCCAATATCACTATTTGTATGAGGCTATCCTTGGGAAACCTTTTATAGCCAAAGTACGAATGGAAACTAAGGTGATGGATGATGGATCTGCCTATGCAAGAGTTTGTTCAAGATTTGGTCTTCATTCTTTACAAGCCATGATAGTATTCTCGAATAATTCAAGAAATAGAAAGAATATAAGACGAAGCCCCATTAACTCTCATGACCATGATGATTGTATGCCAGTAAGAGAGTATGGGGTTTTCGCTGATCAAAATGTCTATTAGGATCCACTGTTATGCGGGACATAGTGGGAGTTGGTTTGATGTCTTGCATGACCTTGTACATAGCTTTGAGAGTTTCTCTATTTATTCATCTCCATTTAAGTTATTGTGCTTACAAATAGAAAATGTTTCAAATAAGTTTAGGAAAATTCATCAAAGAAATTATAAAGATTTAAGAATCATGTCGCCTCATGAGAAGATGAGAAGATAGAGAGTGTGATCTAGTTGGAAAGATGTTTGAGTACTTTGGAAAGGCTTGAGTAGGCATTTGAGAGGAATGAAGAATCAGAAATCATTATGCTCAATTCTATCCAAGAGTATGAAATGATTGATGAGTTGCTAAGAGAGCATGTAGTGAATGTGAACACGAAGTATAAGACTATGAATAAGAAAGTGAAACCCATAGCCCAACCATTGCCAAAAGATAGTCATGAGAAGTATCTGCGAGTGTCAAATGACCCTATGTTGAAACGGCGAGAGCTCAGAGGGCATCATTTTATTAATGAGAGCGTTAAAGAGACAAAATTTGGAGAAATTAACTAAGAGAAGAAGAAAAAGAGAAATTCATAGAACTCATCAAGAAACACGAAAAAGCATTTGCACTTTTCCCACATGAGATAGGGTGTGCACATCTGAAACAAGTTCCACCCATGATTATCTTTATTCTGACACATATACAATGGAATATTGAGCCTATACAAGTCCCAAAGGCTCACTTGCCTAAGTTGATGAGGCTGTTAAAGGAAAAGATATCCATGCAGATATGGGAACCATCCTCGACTCCATATTCGAATAGGTGGTTTACAATGCCTAAGAAAAATGGGAAACTTCATTTTATTCAAGATCTGCAACCTGTGAATAGAGTCACGATTAGAAATGTAGGGATAGGACCTATAGTAGAATCAAGGCATATTCTACAAACTGAGTTAGTAGAGCTTAGTATATGCTAGTACTTAGGATAAGTCGCTGGATCTGAATGAGTTGAACATACGAAAGACCTACAAAGCTTACAATTTATTCATATGATTACTCATCTGATTGTGAAAGCAAGAACATAGTAAGATGTTTGTGAAGCTTGCATCTCCTTTATTTTCTAAAATTTGGACTAATCTTTATAAATTTTCATGAAATCATGTTTCAAATTTTGAAAAGAAAAACATAAAGATTAAAAAGAGTTTTCAAAAGAATCCTAATATGCTTTAGTTGGATTTTGCAGGTTGGCCCATCCGAACGATGTGCAAGTTTAGTGCGGGCAGATGTTGGGATGAGATCCCTCAGAGAAGTGTACCTCAAAACTATTTTTCAAGTTTATTTCATTGGTTTTCTGGCAGTGATATGGTGTTTTTGACTACAGATAATAAGAAAGTGTGCATGATCCAGTTGATTTAATTGTTTATTGACACAAAACTAGGTCATGTATGTACATTAGGCCTCTATGTTTGTACATAATTCATTAACCTAACTTTAAACCCTAGAAACCCTACGTTTGACCTTTTTGACCTCTTGCAAACCCTAGTTTTACCCCATGGAAACCTAAAATAATCCCTAGGAAACCCTAGGATTTTAGCCCATAAATGTGAATAAACCCTTTAGTTGATGTGTGCAACCTTATGCATAGGAAAACCCTAATGTTTCTCAATTAGAAGTCCTCGGTTGGAACCTTAGATTTGATCTTTACCCTAAGTCCAAGCCTTTGATTTAATTTAATTTTGTACATAAGGTGTGAAACCAAATCTTAGTCCAAAATTAGAAAGAGAAAAAAATAAAAAGAATCAAAAATAGAAAAAGAAAAATTGGAAAATTAAAAAGAGCAAAAACAAAAATAGAAATAAAAGATGTGATTTTTCAAAAATAGCAAAAGAGCATGCAAGAAGATTCTAGAAATAGAAATAAAAAATAGGGAGGTTAGAAGATGCTAGAGAGAAGTCCTAGGGGGAACTTGTAAAAAGATGCCCTATGCTTATTTGCTTTTCACTGCGGATTTTCTCCAGGTACGCTCTTTGCCTATTCTTGTTCATTCAATTTTTTGTTCATGCTTTCTTGTTCATTCTTTATGATTACAATATTGATCCTCTCTCTATGATCATAACCTCTCAAGCTCACCATCTCTAGCTACCATGCCAATAGAGAAGAGGGGAGAGAGAGAGAGAGAGAGAGAGAGAGAGAGAGAGAGAGAGAGAGAGAGAGAGAGAGAGAGAGAGAGAGAGAGAGAGAGAGAGAGAGAGAGAGAGAGAGAGAGAGAGAGAGAGAGAGAGAGAGAGAGAGAGAGAGAGAGAGAGAGAGAGAGAGAGAGAGAGAGAGAGAGAGAGAAGGGAAGAGATTTGGTTGTTGGTGTTGTACTAATTCAGGTAGTGGAAAGATATCAAAGTCTAGAACAAATTGAAATCAGAAGATCTCACGTAGAGAGAAATCAAGAAATGGGGAAAGAAGAGAGTGATGCAGAGAAAAAGGAGAAGCATTCTATTTTTTTCCCCGCTATAAGAAGTAAGATACAAAGATAAAGGTAAGGAAGATACATCAGTTTTTGTTTGTCCTACATCCCCACCTTCCCCTCATGATATAGTCCATCTAGGAGCTAACAATTTTCCATCCTTTACTTCTATCACCATGGCAAATATAGCGTCTAGGATAGGTGTTGATTATGAATGTAAGCTAATGTTTCTAGAACTGTAGAGCAAGAGTCTCCACCGATACATCATCCATAAAATTAAGGAAAAACCTCACAAGATTGTGGTCGAGAAGGTGGAGGGACATGAAGAAAGTTATGATGCATTGCTGGACGTCTCTCTAAGAGGGATTGTCGGGATGATATATATGATTAAAACACATTGAGCTTGATACCTCAACACTCCCTCTCAAGCTCAATGTCATGTCCTCTAATCCAAGCATCTTCTGAAACTTCTTTGCTCCAAGTGCTTTAGTGAAAATATCAACAACCTGCTCATTTGTTCTCACATAAAAAAGATCAATATCACTTGATAATACCTTCTCTCTGATGAAGTGATAATGTACCTCAATATGCTTTGTTCTAGCATGAAAAATAGGGTTCCATGCTAGCTATATACTACTAAGATTATCACAATAGATAGTGATAGGTTTTTGCACTTCTGCACCTAAATTTGCAAGTAGCATCTCCAACCATGATGCCTCACATGCTACCATTGTAGCACCTCTATACTCGACCTTTGTACTTGACAAAGCAACAGTGGGTTGCTTCTTGCTACTCCATGTAATAACTACACTCCCACGTGAGAATAGAAAGCCACTAGTAGATCTTCTATCTGGAATGCTACCAGCCGAGTCTGCATCATTGTATCCATGGACCTGCAAATGTACACTAGCTTCATAAAACAATGCATAATCCAAAGTAGCACTCACATAACATAGAGTGTGCCTCAGAGCATCTAAATGTGGCATACACAAATGCATATGCATACACACAAATGCATATGCATACACAATGCATATGCATACACACAAATGCATATGCATACAAACATGCATGCATATGCATACAAACATACATGCATATGCATACAAACATACATGCATATGCATACAAACATACATGCATATGCATACAAGCATGCATATGCATACAAGCATGCATATGCATACAAGCATGCATATGCATACAAGCATGCATATGCATACAAGCATGCATATGCATACACACATGCATACACACATGCATATGCATGCACACATACACACATACACAATCCATATGCATACACACAAATGCATATGCATACACACATGCATACACAATCATATGTATACAAACATGCATATGCATACACACATTCATACACACAAATGCATATGCATACACATAATCATATGCATACAAACATGCATATGCATACACACATACACACATACATATGCATACACAAATGCATATGCATACACACAAATGCATATGCATACACAATGCATATGCATACACACAAATGCATATGCATACAAACATACATGCATATGCATACACACATACATGCATATGCATACAAGCATGCATATGCATACAAGCATGCATATGCATACAAACATGCATATGCATACACACATGCTATGCATACACACTAATGCATACAAACATGCATATGCATACACACATGCATGCATATGCATACACACAAATGCATATGCATACACACATGCATGCATATGCATACACACATGCATGCATATGCATACATAGATGCATACACACAAATGCATATGCATACACACAATCATATGCATACACACATACACACATACATGCATACACAATCATAGGCATACAAACATGCATATGCATACACACATGCATATACATACACACATGCATATACATACACACATGCATATGCATACACACATACACAATGCATATGGATACACGCAAACACACACATACACACACACAAATGCATATGCATACACAAATGCATATGCATACACAAATGCATATGCATACACAAATGCATATGCATACACAAATGCATATGCATACACACAAATGCATATGCATACACACAATGCATATTCATACACAAATCATATGCATACACACATATGCATATGCATACACATATGCATATGCATACACATATGCATATGCATACACATATGCATATGCATACACAAATGCATATGCATACACACATTGGATCAGATGGGATCTTCACATTGGATAAGATGGGATCTCCACGTACACCTTGGGGAGCGCATGACCATGACGACTCCAAAATATATCACATACGTAATGGAGCTCCAGTCATGGATGCAGCCAGGAAGTCAATGCGTCAGCGCATTCGACAACTTTGCTCCATAGAATTTAGACATTCTATAATGCTAAAATGGAGCGAACAGGATAGGGATTCTAAAAACAATATCACACAAACGATATATGAAGAGTACCGGCCAGCACCTGGGAATCCTATTGTGAGTTCGGAGTGGATTCAGCATATGGCACGCAAGGTGATGTCTCATCGACGGTCGAAAGCTCGTGATGCTTTTAGAGTAGGCTTTCCGAAGCCTGTGTGGTTAGATTTTGAAGAGTGGGAGTCGATTCAGGATGAGCAGCAACATACTCCTGATCGATATCGTCAACAGAGAGATGCGACGGCCACACATTTGGATACGGTTGGAACGTCGCATTTAGGTGGCAGTAGATATGACAATATGCGCTACCAATTTGTAAGTATCATGTTAATTATTGAATTTGTTTGTGTTCAGCACATCATGTAAGTTCATGTAACATTTTGCATATTTATTATAGGAGTTGGTAGTGGGTCGTCCTCCGATGCGAACCAAAGAATCTTTCCGATATCGTCATGGATTGACTGCATTGTTGCACGATTTAGAGGGACAAGTTGCAATCATTTCATGGGAGAATATTCTATGATTAGGTAAACTTATAGCTTGGTTTCATATTTTTAGTTGTTGTTTATAAATGTCATGTCAATTTGTCTCATTTTACACATGCTTTGTTGCAGGATTGCAGGTGTAAATATTGTGATCCCCTTACGTATATGCTTTGCCACAATTTTGTATTACATTCCTATGTGCCAATGATGTACTATAATTTTGTATTCGATTCCTATATAGAAGTGCTTTTTCACATTGCCACAATTTTGTATTACACTCCTATGTGGCAATGATGTACCAAAATTTTGTATTCCATTCCTATATGGAAGTGCTTTGTCACACTCTTGTACATCTTTCATTAATGGAATATACAACTTTTTGCACATGATTCATGGTTCATTTTTGCTCATATAAAGTCATGTTTTGGTTGTCATTAGAGTACATAACACATGTACTAAGTGTAGAGTTGGGTAGAGTGTATTGTCTTTTTCTAAACAACATCATGTTGTAGCAATAGACAACACACTCTGCCCAAAAAAAAAATATGCAGATATGGTCGTTGGTATAGGCGTCGGTACGCCCAGTACAGTCATCGGTATGGGCATCGGTACGCCCAACAGAGGCGTCGGTATAAATGTCGATATACCAAGGCTCATACCGACGCTCATACTGGTGCATATACCGACTTTTATACCGACGATTATACCAGTGTTATCTTTCCGACGCCCATACCGACCCCAACACCGACGTCGCGCAAAAATTATGCCCGTTCAATTTCCTCCATAGCAGCCTCGGTATACCCTCAATGTGTTGTAGTGTATCTATTTGTGCGTTCAGCAACACCATTCTGTTGTGGTGCATACCGGCACGAAAACTGATGTCGAATTCCATGACTTTTAAGAACATTGTTGAACTCATTTGACATGACTTCACCTTCTCCATTAGATAGTAATGTTGGAATATACTTCCCTGTCTACTTTTCCACCATAGCTTTAAAATTATGGAAGTGGATGAGAACCTCAATCTTCTGTTTCATGAAATATACCCACACTTTTCGTATATGGTCATCAATGAAAGTAACATAAAACTTGCAACTGCCCATAGATGTGGTCTTTGTAGGACCCCAAACATTTGTATGTAATATTTCTAGCACATTCTCACTAACATGCTTGTCATGCAGAAACAATGTTCTTGACTGTTTACTAAATTGACATGCTACACATACCTTTTGCATTTCTACGACCTTGAAATTGGGTAATCCATGGACGATCTCCTTTGACTGCATCAATTTCAGCCTTTGCAAGTTTGCATGTCCAATCCATTTGTGCCACATCTCTATATCATCAATAACTTCTGCATCTTTTGCAAACATGGCTGCATTTTTTTCAAGAATTTTCACATTTAAGGTGAACATCCTACCCACTTTGTTTCCTTTGGAAATCAATCTTCCATCCCATTTGTATTCTTCTACATATAACCCATCAGCATTGAACCTGACTTGTAATCCCTGCTCAACCATTTGTGGAACAAAAACCAGATTCTTTGTTATATTTGGAACATGTAACACATCAACAAGGTGTTTGACCTTCCTATCCTCCATAGATAGTGCTATATTTCATGTATGCTTGATAGGGTGTGATGTGTCATCACCTGTCTCAACATATCTAAGAATTGGTGATTTCTACAAAGTACTAAACCATACTGCATGAATGGTCATGTGATTTGAAGCAACCAACATACTAGACATTATCATTCAAAACCCCTGCAGACATAGTATTCATCATGTGATGTTGAACCATGAACAACTTCTTAGAATCATCTACACTTGTGGATGCATAGTTGTTTTGCTACCTTTTGTTATTTTGATTCTTCAACCTATAATCACGTTCAAAGTGTCTAGGCTTACCACAATTCCAACATCCTTTAATATCATAACCTGAATCATTTCTTTGGAAATTTTTGCGGCCTCTTTGGCTCCCCCTTCCTTGAAACTATCCTCTTCCTCCTACATGATTATGTTATTGACTTTGGTCTTGGTTACTCTTTCCTCCCCGACTTTAGAAACCTCTGCCTCTTCCTTTGCCAGAGTAGAGTACCTACTCAGAACTAGATTTTTCTTGGGAGTTTGAATCCTCACCAAGATTATTTTCTTCAATAATCATCGTAGATACCAGATCAGAAAAACTAAAAATATTTTCCTTGGTCTTTATAGAAGTTCTGAACTGCTTATATGTAGCTCCTAAACCATGAAGGCACACTTCCACCTTATCATCATGATCTACATTCACGCCAATAGATGCAAGTGACTCACATATACTTTTGATTTTCAGGGTTTAGTCACTTACCAACATGCTCTTCTTTTCCAATGTATGCAGCTCATTCTTCAGTTGCAATTTTTGTGCCTTTGTATTGGTCTCATACAATGTGACCAAACTATTCCAAGCCTCTTTGAGAGTCTTGGCATCGTGTATGTGCCCAATCATGTTATCATGTATGCTAACAGATAGCCAATACATTACCTTTTGTGCTCCTTGATTCCATTCCTCATATGCTCTTAACTAGTCTGCAGTCTGATTCCTTTCTGGTAACTACGAAGCATTTTTGTTCTCTCCTTCAATGTACTTTCAGTCGCCTTTTCCCATCAAGAAATTTGTCATTCTGAATCTCCAAGCATGGAATTTGTTCTTGTCCAGCTTATCGCTCATAAGATGACTCATTCCATCTATGTTTTCCATTTCTGCAGCAATTCACAACATTGCAAAACACTACAAGCAACACTTCTACTTGAACACTGTTGCACTATGACGTGACAGTTTGATCTTAGAAAAACATAGTTTTCGTGTACCAATAGTACACAAAATCCATTGAAATTCTGGATCTCGAACATATGAGTGTGGCAAAACATGAGGCAAGTTACAGTTTCTAAAATTGACCTGGTTTTTCTATGGGACCCACCTTGCGAGCTCGAAACGAAGGTTAAGATGGCTCCGATACTTCAATCTAACACAAACAAGTGACCCTAAAGGAGAAATCTCGAAACTGTTTTGAGTTCTTCTACCTTCATGTCAATTCTCGTAGCAATCTGAGGTCATTTGTGAATCGCACTTTCCCCACACCGTCTCATGTACTCTTCATCATCGGCCTTCTCCATGAGCTCTCTACAGCCACACTGGCTTTGATACCATGTCACCAGGAAGGAGATAAGGAAGAGAGCTCACACACACACTCTCACAATCAAAAAGAAGCACACACTCAAATTGAGGCAAGGAAGAATGATCTTCTTCTTCTTCTTCTTCTATTACATAAAAAAGAATGTACAAGAATGACTTAAAAACAAGAATACAACAAGATCAACATATAAAGATCAGTACATAAGGAAAAACCTAATGGCCACGAATGAGTGAGCTAACAAGGAACAAATGTGCCATCACTCTCGGTAGATAAATCTAATAAAGCTCAATGAAGTATCCCTAACTTATACTGGCATGACCACTATACATGCTAGAGAAACGAAAAATTGATACGTGTCATCCTGGATCATCACATGTTGAGCTTGATATCTCAACAAGTTTGGGCAGAATCACAACAGAGAGAGAGAGAGACCACACAGAAGTTGCTTGCTCAAGCCGGGTCGCGAAAAGGTTCGTGATCTAATAAAGTAGGCACACAGATGAAGGAAGAGTTCACTGTCCAAACAGAAATCTATTATCAATAATGATCAGACCATTGAAGAAGAGGTAACCGGAACAGGTTGGATAAGGAATTGTTCAAAACGCGCGACTGATGGGTGCAACTCTAGAAGAATGACACTCGCGACCCATGGGACCTTGGACGCGGCTCTATTGTACTCTGCAAGGGAAAGTAGAATATGGTGTGTAGACAAGCACTTATAGGTGATTAATATATCACCGAATATCCGTAGCTATGGGCTCCGGATGGTTACCTGATTGATGAAATAAAACAGTGGGGACATTGATGGAGAGCACATGTTACAGACTACGTACATAGGTGATGCCTACAGATAGATAAAATCATCGAATGTGTCAATATATGTACATATATGCTTTCCTACTATTGTGCGCTTTCTGAGGCATAAATGAGATTGCACCTTTCCTTCAGCTTAGTGGAGAGAGAGAGAGAGAGAGAGAGAGAGAGAGAGAGAGAGAGAGAGAGAGAGAGATTCAATATGCAGATCGAACGCAGCAGATGGTTGAGAGAGAGATGTTATAGAAGTTCGCAGATGAGAAGATTGCGCTGAGAGAGAGAGAGAGACGGTAGACAAGGAGCAGATGATGAAATGAGCAAAAGACTTAAGAAAGATTCAAACTACAGTTTGCAACGATGGCCGAACATGAATGTTCGAGAGAGAGAGAGAAAAAGAAGAGGCGACTAAATAGTCACATAGAACTAAATCGAAGGCGGTAATGGGTTGAGAGAGAGAGAGATAGAGAGATGGAGAGAGAGTTTCACAAAAAAGAAGAAGGGAGATATCCAGAGATGGGGCAAATAATTAGTACATCATTTGTAGAGAGAGAGAAAGAACTTGTTAGCGTACTGAAATCAAATCTCGATGATGAACGCGGTGATGAAGTTTTGATAATACGGTGACTAAGCTCTCAGAACATAGATCAAAGAAAGAAAGAAGACGGATCTGCTTGCAAGATTAAACAGGTTGAGAGAAATGGGCAGGCAATAGAGGCGGTGGAGAGAGAGAGAGAGAGCGAGAGGAACATTTGTCCCTAGACCTTCTAGAGACTTTATTCATAGTTAGTGAAATAACGTATCATTGTGTGTAGTCGCACCTGAAACTCACGTGATTTTCTCCACATATTTAAACCATTTCAATCTTTAAATCGTAGATATTGCATAAGTCCCATAACGTAATGGTTTGGGTTGTCTGAAGATCAATATCACTGTGATGGTGATTGATAATGCAGCTAATTTTTTAAGTGCTGGAATTACAATACAAAAAAAGTATGAAGGAATTGCTTCATTTCAATGTGTAGTTCATACACTAAATCTATTATTGAAAGATATAGATAGAATATCTTTCATTAAAAAAAAATATTAGATGCAAATCAGGTGGTCAAATTTATCCATGAGCATCAATTTTAATATTCGCTCTTGCATTCAAAATCTTCCAATAAAGAACATATCTTTTGTGTTACATGATTTTAAACATCTTATATTGTTCTTAGTTGATTATTTGAAGTCAAGCCTGCACTTGTACCATTGTGGATCGAAATGGAAGGCATGCCTAGATAAGTATCCTTTTTATCGAGTTGAGCCTTCAAAGTGTATTTCTTTGATATAGGCACAAATGTTTAGGTGTAATCTTGAAAACAAAATTGGTATCACTAAGAATTTTATGGAACTTTTACAAATAATTGATATAGATAAGTTTGTGTTAGGAAATGATTATTGGGGTATGGTAGAATCTATTCAAAAATTGAAAGGTTTTAACCATTTTTGATCATGAGAGAAAACACAAATTGTATTATTAGTAGAGAAATGATGGATGCAAATGCATACTAATTTACATGGAACGATTGTTTTCTTGGAACCAACATTTTGACTAAATGGTCAAGAATCAAACAAAGAAGTCACATAAAATTTTAAATGCACATGTCAATTATTACTTCCAAGCATGGATGGTCTAGATGCATTCCATCAAAGCGTATCTTATGTAAATTGAGAAGGACATTTTGTGGATCTGTGGCAAATTGAAGTGATTTAAAAGAATCCACCTCCTATATGGTTGAAAGAGAATGGAGGTGAAACACTTGAGTGGCAACATATAACTATGAGAGTGCTTTCACTAAAAAATTCTAGACATAGTTGTGAACCTAATTGAAGTGCATATGATCTCCCTCATTTCGTATTTGTTACATGCTCTAACCAACATAACTTCTACAACAGCATGACAAAATTTTGGAGAATTTCACACTCAAGTTTAACAAAGGATTCATGGAGTGATCATGAATTAGATGTAAATCACAATAATCATTCAAACAACAAATAAATAGATGACATGGTACTTGTAAATAGATGATGATACTCAAAATGAAGAAAATTATGTACTCTAAATACCTTGATTAGATTCAATCGCAAAAACAATGTCTTTATCATAAAGTGATGATTCTATATATTACAAAAAGTGGCTGCTCTATTTAGTGCTCTATTGATTGCATAATTTATCAATAGCGATCAAATCAAAAGATGATGGTTCCTCTAATAGTATTCCATATATGTTCCCATATGCATCAAGAAATATTTGTAATTTTTTTACCTAGTTTAATAAATCATGACTTACCTTTTGTTGATCATCAATTGATCTTCCTAGGCTAGGAATTCTTAAACCTTCATTGTATAACTCTACGTTGTGTGATGATAAATCTGGAAAATGATTATATTCTTTGTGTAGCAGAGCATATGACCACCCTCAAGGAAGAGGGCCTTTGTGTTCGTGATTATGAAAATTTTTAAAATTTTGAGGGAAACTCAAACCTATGTCTCCATTACTTGGGCAATCATCCCAATCTACATGTTAGTGAAGGATATCAAAATTTTGAATGAAATATAGTGTTATTTGAGTACTTTTTGGTAATAATCTATCAACTTGAACAAAGCATTGAAGTAAGATTTCTACTAGTCCTTTATGTTGTTTATTTGGAAATCTTTAAGGGTGCTTCTCTTTTGCTTTGCTATAAATCGAAAAAGGATATCTGGAACAAAATGATTCAGACATAGATTTTTGAATTCTTCCATTGATAATGGCTCTGCTTCTAATTGTTGGGACATCAAGCTTACACTATGCCTGAGGTGGCTTTGATCTACATCAAAAGCTATTTCTTGGATTACTGTGAAAGAATATCCATTGGAGATTTCTTTTTCTTATGCTCACTTATTGTATTTTTTAAAAAGATCTTTCATGGATCTTTTACCATTGTAAAAGCGTAGAGATTTACACATGTACAAGGATAGAAAGAGAGCCCAAATGATAGGAATTTGTGGTGGTTGAGTTGCAATCAAATCAATCAATCAATCACCTAAAAGTAGATCAAACTAGATCTTCACTTTTCCTAGATTGTAGGAAAGTGAGTTGATTCCCTCCAACAACTCTTATTGCCTTGATTTGAATTCAAAATCCACTTGTAGAAGTTGTTGATCACTTCTAGAGTCTATATAAAGACTTCAAAACACTTGTACAATACATGGAAGCAATATACATACACTTGTGACCATTGTTATCTTGCTCCTTCAATTTTCTACATCATCTTCTTGAACAAGAGTAAGCTCGCAAAGGCTGTTGCTCTCTCTACAAAGCTTTTGAGTGGATGCGAAATGGCTCATTGGAAAGATAGTAGTGTCTACTTTATGCCTATAAATTTTCACAGCATTTGATTCAGTAGATTGGAGAAATCGTAGTTTGTCTGTCTTAGGGTCAATCTCTACGTATTCCTAAAAAATAGAAGGTACCACTATTGAGTGTCTGATTCATTTCAATAGCATATTTTGCTTATTCATTATGATCTTGTGCATTCTATACATGAAACCATATGTGTATCACTCCCATAAAAGGATTTTCTCGAATTGTAATCACACTAGTCACTATGAGAATTTGAAGTCCATTGTCTCTTCCATAAATAGTAAATTTTTGAACTAATCAATGCGCAAACCTATCTATTAAGTCTAGCAAGAAGGGGATCGATTCTCTGTTATGTTTCCTTTTGAGGATATGGCACATCTCTTTGGTGGGTTTGTCGGCTTTGCCAGCCCACCACTCCTTGAAGAAAATTTGCAAATTTTTCCTTTGTATTTCTTCCTCGTATCTCAACAGCGCTCTGATTTTTCGAAGACCTTTCTAGGCTTGAGATTTTCCTTTGTTCACTTCCTCCTTGAGCCTCCAGAGTCTATGATATAGAGCTTCTCTACGAGCCTGCTGCACAGTCTCGAGCATCTTCCTGGATCTGATCATGATCTGTCGTAACTTATCGACCGCACTTCTCCAGCACTTGGCTGGGGACAAGCCGGAGGAGAACGCCTCCTTCCACACATGAGAAATTTCATGATGGACGGAGGGGAGAGAGAAGGAGGGTGCACTAGCGTGGAACCAAGGAGCCTTACGGATCTTGGTGGAAGGTTGGAAAGTGATAACGATCGGTTAGTGATCAGAGATGGTGAGGTCGGTACGTTGCGAGAGGGAAGGGTGGCCCCATTGATGAATAAAACTCTGAGAAATGTAGCATCTATCAAGTCTAGCTTTCCTCAGGTCCTCGCCCGCTTGGTGATTTGACCAAGAAAAGCCATTCGAGTCTTTGAATTCGACCAAATCCAAGTGTAGTTTGGTTTTGTCCCACGTTTCTTTCTCCCGGCTATCGATGACCCTACCCTTGCCCATCCATCTGTCCAAAGGGTCCTCCACCATGTTGAAGTCACCACAAATAAGCACATTGTGGGGGAGCGAGTCCAAGGAGGCCCAAGTGTTCTGTCTCTCTAACTCCCCATTAGAGGCATACAGAGAAACTAAAGTAAAACAAAAAGGAGCACCAAAAGAAACAGCAATCCGTCGATGGCATTCATCTTCAATAGAGTTCTCAAGCTTTTCAAACCAGAATTGATTAATACCGATTACCGTTCCACCGAACCCCCGCTGGTGCGCCGTTGAAATCCAAACATGGGTCGAGGAGAATTGTCCAAACCATTTCTAGAGGTCTTCTCCGTCAATTTTAATCTCTTGAATACATATAAATTCTAGGTTTAGGCTAATGTCGCGAAGCCATTGACGAATGATGGTCGCTCTTGAGGGGTCGGTTAGCCCTCTAGCATTTAATGAGATAATGATCATTGTCATAGTGACCCCTCTTTGCCGGAGGGCGCTTTATCCTTTCTTTTCTTGGATTCATCTTTCTTTTTCGCTTGGATCGGATCCCGAATTAGCAATAGGTTCTTGTGGGGGCTTTTCCAGGGTAACTCCATAGGTTGTTTTCCTTTGCGGGATGCCTCCTGCTGGGAAGAACTGGGCACCATTTTCGCTCGGATCGGATCCCGAATTAGCAATAGGTTCTTGTGGGGGCTTTTCCAGGGTAACTCCATAGGTTGTTTTCCTTTGCGGGATGCCTCCTGCTGGGAAGAACTGGGCACCATTTTTGACACCGTTTCTGGAATAGTCGATCCGATGATGGAACTTTCACTATCCATGTTATCTTCGTTACTAGTAGTAAAGCTGTCTTCTTTGCTTGTAGTGTAACCCTCCTGGGAGATTTCTTTATTATCAGGGATCTGTAGGGCTTTGCCATTGGTGTCCACCTCAAGTTGGTTCCCACCTGGGTAGTCAAGCTCATTGATCTCCTTTTCCAGATTGCAATACAAGTTGCTAGAGGGGGTAACTGACATGTTTTGCTCAGAAGTCGCCCTAGGGCTTCTTTTCCTTCTTCTTCTGACTTCGATGAACCCGTCTGCATCAACTTTTGGATTAAGGGGGCCCTTGACTTCCTCTTCCTTCGTCGAGTGAGTCAATGCCCCTTTGTTGTCTTGAGCATTTCTAGGGGCTTCTTGATTTCGCTTGCTTTATTGTCTCAAAGGGCAATCTTTGATCCTGTGACCTTGTTGGCCACAACGAAAGCACGCGTTGGGAAGGTTTTTGTAAATGATGACTTGCTCACATACGTCCCCTTCACCCAAGTCCACTTTGATCTTTGATGGAAGCGGCATGCTGAGGTCAGCCTCGACACAGATTTGAGGGTGCCACCGAGCGTTGAACGAGTGTCTTGCACCTTCATAAATGAGACCACCAATGTGCTCGCGTGAGGCCAACGGCTTGCCGATGGGAGAAACAATGTCCCACATGAAGTTGTACAAGAAGTATGGCAGGTTAGGGAGCTCAATCAGAGAGGGTACCGAAGCGATTTTGATTTGTCGTGAGTAAAATCAGGGGACCATCTGAATAGGCACAGGGTCGTCCGGCCGAGTTGCCAGGTTCCGACACTTAGGGCTCGAAATGCCATATCTTCATTTTCAAAGACTAGCAATATGTGGCTTGCCGGTAAGAACTGACACTTACAAACAATTAACCCATGGGGGAGCCACTTGTTGCGAAGCCACTATCGCACGGTTTCGAGCGGGGGCCTAGGGCCAAACATTTGGCCAACTAGGCAAACTTTCTTGAGCTCCTCCTGAGTTGATAGAATTGTGGATCTATTGAGGGAGACCAAGGGGGGTTCAGCACTCTCAGAGGCCCCAAGGGTGGCACACGATCCCCCCTCCAACAGAGAGGCCAGGTTATCGGCCTCCCCCGGAGGAGGGGTGAGGTTACTTCTCACAAAGGAGGGGGTCGCCAACTCTATCAACGAAGATGCACACATGAGAGAGGGAACTCTGTCTCAACGACAACAAAGTTGATGCAGAAAGATCCCTTGCAACCACGGAAGTCGCACCCAAGAAAGACTAAGGCAACAAATTAGCTGCGAGGAGAATGGCAACTCCTAAAAGCTCTAACAAAGCTGCGTGCGTGAAGGAGAAAGGCATCACCATCTAGATGCAGAGAGATCCCCCTCAAAAGGATTATCTTTGTTTGTGTGAACATGCGAAAAACGAGAGCTCCCCAAGCGACAATAGAGTTTGTGTTCTAGACAGAGTTTTTTTTTAAAAATATAAAGGAAGTTCGGCATAAGCCTACTCTCCCAGACTTGAATTAAATAAAGAAAAGTACAAGAGAAGGGGACTAGTGCCCACGGGACCCCCCAAATCCCACAAAGCAGGGGAAGCTTTTACAGAGCTTAGATGACATTACAAAGAAGGTTAATTACCCTCTCATCACCCTCATGTGGGGCCCACTTAGGTTTAAGCTATCTGGCACCCTCAAAAGTCTGTCCTGTTCTAGACAGAGTTTTGCTTTTAACTCTTCTCCGAGATTTAAGGTTCCTGCAAGCTACTGAAGACTTTAACAAAATGACACTTTACCTGTTTCCATTCCATACAAGTTCTACAATCCCGATACACCGAAAAGGAGTTGGAGAAGATACTTTGAAGCCGACGGCATCTCTCTCTCTCTCTCCTCCGAATCTCTGCATTCAACCTCCTGTTGTGCATGTATAAGAGTCTGTTCTCTCTCTCTCGACGTTCTCCACTGACATCCATTGCCTCTATCGCGATGCCTTCTCTCTGCTTTGGACTCTCGGTCGCTGCTTCACCGCTCTAATCCTCTCTCTCTCTCTCTCCATTGCAAGACATTGGCAATCAACAGGTCATTTCCATGCCGTTTCATTGGCAAGAAATGGTCTGACGCTTTTTTCTGGGGATGGTCCAATTTTTGCATTTGGGATGGCATGTTAATTCTAGGCTCTTTCCTTCTCTAAAATCACAAAGAGACTATGTCAATACAGTGCCTGTGCAAATTCCCGAGTGCACTTCTTCCCAATGTCCCCAAAAAGGTTTAAGATTTTGTAGGTTGATGCCTCCCTCTGTATCCGCTCATCCTTAGGTATTGGTACAGAGATATTGACATGCTTGAGCGTAGAAGGGCCTCAACCGTATGAAGAATACTGCACAACGTGCATGAGTTTTGACTTTGCCATAGTTGGTACTTGTGTGCTCTGTATCTTCCAGTCAACAAGATTCACACTTCTACACAAGCATGTCAATCTCTGTTGAGTCACGTGTTGTTGCCAGGTGGAATACTTCCTTAGAACTGCAAGGCCTCTCTCATGTCTCTATATCTAATTGATCCAAAGCTAATATCATTTTGATCCCTTTAATGCAACAAAAAAGATGAAATTACAACGCTCGTGGAGGGAAACAGCCACACACACAAAAGAATGGACCTTCTTACAACTATGGCAATTGAAAACTCTTCCATGTCCCTCTCTCTCTCCTTCATTGACATGAACAAAGAACTAGAAAGTATGAACAAGAAAAGAAAGAATAAGAATAGTAAGAAGGAATAGTATTAAGCGTACCCGGCAAGAAGATCCACAAAAAAGATCCACGAGAAGAAACAAATGAGTTTGGACACCTATTTATAGGTCCCTCCTAGGTTTTCTCTCTAGAATCTTCTAGCAAGCTTATCTAAACTTTCTATTTCCAAATTCTTCTTGCATCTTCTTTTACTATTTTTGGACAATCTCATCTTTATTTCTATTTTTGGATTTTTCTCTTTTATTTTTCCAATTCTACCTTTTCTAATTTTATTTCTTCTCTTTTTCTCTTTCTACTTTTGTACTAAAGTTTGGTTTTACACTTCATGTACAAATTAAATCAAATCCAAGGGTTAGACTTAGGATAAATGGAAAAACTAAGGTTCCAACCTAGGGTTTCAATTGGGAAAAGTTAGGATTTGCCTACGATTAAGGTCAAACATGACCATTAAAGGTTTTATTTACATTTATGAGCTAAATTTCTAGGGTTTCTAAGGGTACATTAGGTTTCCATGGGATAAAACTCAAGTTCTCAAGGGGTTTCAAGGGTCAAACCCTAGATTTCATGGGCCAAACCTAGGATTTCTAGGGTTTAGAGTTAGGTTTATGAATTATTTACAAATATACAAGTCTAATGCACAAACACAACGTGGATTTTTATCTCATAATCAATCGGATCAACCAAAACATGCACATTTGATAAATCTTTGAAGTCAAAAACACCATATCACACCCAGAAAATCAAGGAAATGAACTTGAAAAACACTTCTTGAGGTACACTTCCCTAAGGGATTTCATCCTGACAGCGTGCTTCTGCAGACGTCAAACTCCAACCATCTAATCACTCTTCTTGACTTTTATTCTCTTTGGGTCTCCATTCCATCACGTGATCTTGCTTTAAGCACCCCACATGTGCCGTGATTTGGAACACAAACAATTGGAGCTGCTTTGCCTAACTGAGCACTTTCATGATAGCGAGTCTGGTTGTTGTGATGAAGATTACTTCTCCTATAATCAAGGAAAATAAAAATAAACTTTCCATATTGATTCTATATAAATAACCCACGGTATTTGAGTTTCCTATATTTCTTCTCTAGGATGAGTAAAGATTGTGGATTGTGCATGGGTAAGGAATATCAAATAATGATCATGAACTTTACAACAATAGGGTTCTCAAGAAATAGTATAGGCACTATGGCTCACTTCAATGATGGGTGTTTTCGGAGAGATTCCCTCTCTGTTACTTGATGAGAGAAAGCTCTCCAAGTGTCTTCTATTTCATATAAAGGTTTTAAAACGATGTGGATTCGATGAATCTTTCCAAGTCTCACTTGGTTGTGATAGTACTGGAAAAATCACTTATTGAAAGGAGTTGAAGAAAATACTTTGAAGGTACGTGCAAAATAGAAAGTGAAGTGTTAATATGAGGTCTAAATGTGAGTGTGTGTGTGTGTATACACCCAATTTTGTGTGCTAATTTGTGTATTTGACCCTAAATTCTATGTGTTTGAGTGTGTATATGTGATTTTGTGATAAAAGTGTGTATATTGATATGTGTCTATGTGTGTGTGTCTTTATATGTGTATGTGTGAGTATGTGTATGTGTGTGTGTCTTTATAGGTGTATGTGTGTGTGTCTTTATATGTGTATGAGTTTAAACAAAGGTAAAGTGTAGTTGTAGTTGTGTTCATTTCCATCTTTTTGTTCGCATGATGTTGCTACAATTCAGTTTATATAATGAAAAGCTTTTCCTTTGTGTGCGTTTGATATCCCTCTAAGAGGTTGGTCGCATATTTTTTGGTACTTTAAATTTCAAAAGATGGTACTTATTCTAATCGATGTTCTGCGGCTTTTATAACAAAACAACAAGACTTTAATTCGTTCTCTCCATTGCCTGAGTTTTATTTGCTATGCAATATTGTGGGTATCTTTATCAGAATTGTGGAACACATAGGATACACGAAGTGATCTAGCAAGAATTATGGAAAACCATGCATGGCTATAAAGATAGATTTATGCATTCAAAATATCGTTGTACACATTGAAGTCCTCGTTGCATATTTGAAATAAAACATTGACTTACATCGATGCCAACAAAGGTTTTATATATATATATATATATATATATATATATATATATATATATATATATATATATATATATATATATATATATATATATATATATATATATATATATATATATATATATATATGGAATTTGTACAAAAAGATAAAAAGGGTCATTGCTATGTTTTTGTGCATGTGATTATGCGTCTGCTAATTCCTTCATGTTAAATCAAGATGATTTTATTTAAAATAAGTGTTGATGTTTTTGTTCCTCACTTATGATTTCTCCCTAACATAATGATAATGGACCTCAATGTGTTTGATCCTTGTATGATATAATGGATTTACTAAAAGGTGAGGAGAGGTTATGTTTTCCCCAAATATATCTAGAGTGGAAGAATTCAAACCGTAATCTGAATACAAAGTCTTAATTCACATGAATTGTTGAGTTGCATTTGTGCTTTGGAAATTGAATTTTGCTATGAAGATATTGAAAAGGCAGCTAGGAGATATGAAGCAAGTGTTGGTGCAAATATCAAGCCTAGACATTTGGTTGGAGTTTATGTTCAACTAATTGAAGCTCCATAGGAACCATTGCTAGGAAGCTATTATCTTTTACCATTTGTAAAAGTCATTTTGACTTGGAAGAATATTTGTAACTACCACTAAACTCGTGGAGTTTGTTAGTTGGAAAAGTCATGACTCTACTTGAGAGAATATCTCCTAGATTGGAAGATCATTTTTAGTGAGAGCCAATGAAGAATTCAAATTCAAAATTCAAATGGAACATCTATAAATGATGCTTGAAAAACTCGCGATGGTGATCAACTTTTTCCGAATTCTTGCTGATTACTTTGTAAGAGAGCGAGACTCAGATCATAGCCTACACTAACCATTATCATTAGGCATTGATTATCATGCCAATGATCTTGTACAACATTGTGTTCTAATACAATAGATTAATACTTTTCCTCTATGGTCTCTCTATCATAGTTACTTAGAACATTCATTTTGTACTGCTCATATCTCAGCCATTCTTTCACCATTTTCAATGTTCTATAGCTTATTGCAATCAGCTCCAAGGCCTTTACATGCTCACAAATTTTGCAGATAATCTATTCAGCCAATTTGGAGAAAATACCATCATCATATGAAGAAGCAAAGACCAAGGAAAAATGAAAGGACGCTATGGATGAGGAAATTGAAGCACTCAAGGAGAATGATACTTGGGAGCTAGTACCAAAGAAGGAGTCTATGAAGGTAATTGGTTCTAGATGGATCTATAAGATCAAGAGGAATTTTGATGGATCATAAGCAGGTACAAAGATAGACGTGTGGCCAAGGGTTTTTCACAAACCCAAGGAGTTGATTATGAAGAAACCTTCTCGCCTGTGGCCAAAATGCCAACCATCAAGGTATTGGAAAGTGTGGCTGCATCAAAGAATTGGAACATGTATCAATGGGATGTAAAAAATGCATTTCTAAATGGCTGGATTTTAGAGGAGGTGTACATGTCTCAACCTCCTGGCTATAAGGATCCAAGCAAGGTAACATATATGTGTAAATTGAAGAAAGCTCTTTATGGATTGAAGTAGACTCCTAGGGCATGGAACCATGGGTTGACTACATACCTTTAGGATAATCGTTTTAGCCAATTTGGAGAAAAGCACATGGAAACACCCACTGGTCAAACTCTATAGAGGTCCTAAACAATCGGGGGTAATGATTTGATTGCTAAATTCATTGCTCTGTGTGTAGTGCCTCATTTTAAGTGATTCCACTTGGAGTCATTAGCTCATTAAGCTAGTTTGATATCTCCAAAAAGAATATTTCTAATTCCTACTGTACTAGAAGCACTGAGCATAACAAGCAGTAGGTGTGTGAACAAAAATAGATGGTTTTCATTGATCCTTCAACTTGGAAGTAGTCTGTTTTGGTTCAATCATTTCTCACATCATTTCCAAAGTACATAGGCACTTGCATAGTGTCATTGGAAAGCTACGAGGGCCTAAAACTCAACTATGAAGCAAGAAGGGGCAGGTACAAAGTAGGAATTGGCAGTACCTACTCATTTCTTGGAGTGTCCATCCATCTTTCCCAACAATGGTATCAGAGCAAAGCTAAGGTAAAATGGGAGATGGTTTTCCTTCTTTCATTGATAAATTGGAAAGGAACAACTATCAAGAATGGTCCTTGAGGATGAAGACATAGTTGTAAGGAAGGAGTCTCTATGGATACATCTGAGGAGATGAGGAGATGCCCATTTTCAGAAGCAAAGGACAACCTACAAGAGAGGAGCATGAAAGAATCAATAGATGGTGTGCCAAGGATGCATTAGCAAGGTCTTACTTACTTAACTCAATTTCTGAGTTTTCGTCTTCCACACATTAGGAACTGTAAGACATCCCAAGAGACTTGGGAAACATTGTCTTCCTATTTCTCTTCCAACACAAGGGCTAGGAACAACCAATTGTGGATTGAGTTTACCACTCAAAGAAAGCAACCCAAGCAAGGCTTCTCAGAGTATGCGACCAAAGTCAAAGATGTAGCTGATCAATTGGCAACCATAGGAGAAGAAATTGAAGAGGAGCAAATTGTAAGACAAGTAATCATTGGTATTAAAGCTGATGACAAATGGGAGAGCTTCACAACTGCCATGGAATTGTACATGGACATGCAGATTCCAAATCTTACCACACTCATGGGGCAACTCTTTACCCATGAAGCCAATCTCAACAAGAATGGAGATTCATCAAGAGGTAATAGCTCTTTTGCCCTATACATAGATAAAAGTAAATCTAAAGAGAGCTACCTCCCAAGCCAACTATGTAGGGAGAGGTAGAACCTCAAGACGAAGGGGCAGAGGAGGTAAGCAAGGTGGGGGAGACCTTATAACTCCTCACCATGTAATATTTGTGGATTGTCAAATCATAATACAGATGCCTGTTAGAGGAACTTCAAGAATCAAAGAGGTAGAGGATATCAAAGAGGTGGATATGCACAATCAAGAGGAAGATTCAATCACCATCAAGGATACAATAACAACTACAACAACAACTATAATAGGAACTACCAAGGAGGCTACAAATCAAGGAAAGATTACAAAAATTACACAGAGGAGCAAGAGGATTCTCTTCTGATTATGATTATGACTTCACAACTAGGTATAAATGATGACCATCTCTTCTACATTGACTCCAGATGCTCAAACCATGTGGCAGGCAATGTAGCTCTTCTCTCCGACCTTGAGGAACCAAAGGGTAAGCATCAAGTAAAAACAGGTGATGACACCAAGCACTCAGTGATTAAAGTAGGAAATGTTAAGACCTCTGATGGAAATAGAAATCTGTTGAGTAGGGTTCTATATGTACCTAGAATTACCGAGAATTTGATGAGTGTTGGACAGATTGTGGAAAAGGGTTTGCAGGTCAGATTCAACCAATATGGAGCATTTGTGGAGGATCCCCAACATGGATTCAAGAGAATTTCCAAAGGAGAAAAGACAGGTAGATTATTCACTTTTGAACTTGAAGATACTAGGAATATTTCACTTTATAGTGACAAAGACCAAACACTATCAGAGCTTGAAATTTGGAATAAGAGATTAGGGAACATTAGTGAGATAACTTTAAAGAAAATATGTAGAGTTCAATTTGTGCTCGGGATACCTAATGTATCCAAGCAATACATGATCTATAAATGTGGTGCTTGTCAGTTTGGAAAATCGCACAGGTTACCCTTCTCAAGGAAATGCTACATGCATGAGGAATACCTAGAGCTTGTCCATATAGATGTATGGGGACCAAGTAAGGATCCCTAAATTTTTGGATCAAGGTATTATGTATCTTTCATTGATGACTTTAGTAGGTGGACTATTATATTTTATGAGGCACAGAGATGAAGTATTCAGTTGTTTTAAAAAGTATCTTGCACTTTTTGAGAACCAAACAGGAAGAAGTCTAAAGAGACTAAGGTCAGATGGAGGAGGTGAGCACTTCTCAAATGAGTTTGATGCATTCTTGCAGGATAGAGGAATCAAGAGAGAAATTACAACAAGGTATACCTTGAGAAAAATGGGGTAGCAGAGAGGAGAAACAGACTAATTGTTGAAACAGCTAGGTCAATGTTAAATGAGAGTGTATCTACTGCTACCTATCTTGTAAACAAGTTGCCATCCAAATATCTTGATGGGATGATCCCATAGGAAGCATGGCATGGTAGAAGACCTTCACTTGATCGTTGTAGGATCTTTGAATGTGTTGCTTATGTGCATATCCCTTCTCAAATAAGAGGTAAGCTAGACCCTAAGGCAGAGAAGTGCATCTTCATAGGGTATGATTTGAATCAGAAAGGATATAGGCTCTAGAATCCTTCAAACAAAGGATTCATGGTCAGTAGAGATGTTGTCTTTGATGAGAATGACTCTTGGTTTGAAAGTAAATGCAGCAAAGTAAAGCTACCTTATGACTTGGAAGAGGAGTCTCTAAGCCTCACTAAGGAGGAGCCTAATCAAATTGAAGACATCAACTCAGATGATGAGGACATCATCAACTTAGAAGAATTCAAGGCATGGAAGTCCAAAGATAAAGTCAAGATGAAGAAGTTAGAAGATATACTAGAACCATCCAACGAAGCAATCAAAAGATCACAAAAGGGAGAGCAAGAAACCAATCCGACATGGGTATGACACTTCCTAAGTTACTAAGCACTCTATTTATCTTGCAAAAGACTTGTCATTTGAAGAGCCATCATCATATGAAGAGGCAAAGACCAAGGCAATATGGAAGGAAACTATGGATGAGGAAATTGAAGCACTCAAGGAGAATGATACTTGGGAGCTAGTACCAAAGAAGGGGTCTATGAAGGTAATTGGTTCTAGATGGATCTATAAGATCATGAGGAATTCTAATCGATCAATAAGCAAGTACAAAGCTAGACTTGTGGCCAAGGGTTTTGCACAAACCCAAGGAGTTGATTATGAAGAAACCTTCTCACCTGTGGCCAAAATGCCAACGATCAGGGTATTGGTAAGTGTGGATGCATCAAAGAATTGGAACATGTATCAATTGGATGTAAGAAAAATGTCTCAACCTCTTGGCTATGAGGACCCAAGAAAGGTAACATATGTGTGTGAATTGAACAAAGCTCTTTATGGATTGAAGCAGGCACCTAGGGCATGGAACCATAGGTTGACTACATACCTTCAGGATCAAGGATTCATCATGAGTAAAGCAGATACTTCTCTGTTTGTTAAGAGAAGTAATTTAGAGGGAATATACCTATGTGTATATGTTGATGATATCATACTCATAGGTAATGATGCTAATGGCATCAAGCAGATTAAGAATCAAATGATGCAAGAGTTCAAAATTAGTGATCTAGGATCATTAAAGTATTTTCTTGGACTTGAGGTAGTCTATACTAACTCTAGAATTTATATTACCCAGAGAAAGTATATTCAAGTCATTTTAAAGAAGTTTTAGTTGCAGAATACAAAGGTAACAAGTACTCCAATGGAGGTAAACCAAAATTTAATTGCTCATGAAGGTGATGTGCTTGAGAATATTGTAGGTTACCAAAGCATAGTGGGAAGCTTGAACTATGCTACATTGACAAGGATTGATATTTCTTATGGAGTAAGGGTTTAAAGTCAATTTATGCACAAACGTAGGGCACCTCACTTGGAAGCTACCAAGAGGATTTTGAAGTACCTTAAGGCACTCAAAATCAAGGATTATACTTTCCTTATACCTCAGACTTGGACATCAAAATATATTCAGATGCAGATTGGGCACGTTGCAAAGATGGTAGGAGTACCTTAGGTTACCTATCTTTTGCAGGTGATAAACTATATCATTGTCTTCAAAAGAACCAACCTACTGTTGCTTTATCTTCTACAGAGGCAGAATATAGAGGATTGGCCAATGCTACTCAAGAGGTCATATGGATCAGATTGTTATACACAGATTTGTGTTTGCATAATACATCTCCAATGATTTTTTGGGATAATACAAGCTCACTACATCTTGCAACAAATCCTATTTATCATGCTAGGACCAAGCATATAGAGGTCCACTATTATTATGTGAGAGAGAAGCTATTGAGCAAGGAAATTCAGTTGGCTTATGTATCAACTAACATGCAATGTGCAGACTTATTGACTAAAGCATTAGATGGTATAAAACTTTGCAGGTTTAAGTCTATGTTTGGATTGCAGGAAATTCAAGACGATTGAAGAAAATGATGAAGCCAAAATGTTTGGCTTGAGGGGGAGCTATTGGTGCAAATATCAAGCCAACACATTTGGCTAGAGTTTATGTTCAACTAATTGAAGCTCCATAGGAACCATTGCTAGGAAGCTTTTATCTTTTACCATTTGTAAAAGTCAATTTGACTTAGAAGAATATTTGTAATAACCACTAAACTCGTGGAGTTTGTTAGTTGGAAAAGTCACGACTCTACTTAAGAGAATATCTCCTAGATTGGAGTACCATTTTTAGTGAGAGCCAATGAAGAATTCAAATTCAAAATTCAAATGTAATATCTATAAAAGATGCTTGAAAAACGCGTGGTGGTGATCACCTTTTTCCGACTTCTTGCTGATTACTTTGTAAGAGAGTGAGGCTCACATCATAGGCTACACTACTCATTATCATTAGGAATTGATTATCATGCCAATGATCTTGTACAACATTTTGTTCTAATACAATAGATCAATACTTTTCATCTATGGTCTCTCTGTCATAGTTACTCAGAACAATCATTTTGTACTACTCATATCTCAGTCAGTCCTTTGCCATTATCAATGTTCTATAGCTTCTTGGAATTCGCTCCAAGTCCTCTACATGCTCACACTTTTTGAAGATAATCTATTCAACCAATTTGGAGAAAAGCACGTCGAAACCCCCATTGGCCAAACTCTGTAGAGGTCCTAAAAAATCGGGGGTAATGATTTGATTGCTAAATTGATTGCTCTATGTATAGTGCATCATTTTAAGTGATTCGACTTGGAATCATTAACTCATTAAATTAATTTGATATCTTCAAAAGGAAGGTTTCTAATTCCTACTATAGTGGAAGCACTGAGCATAACAAGCAGCATGTGTGTGAATAAAAATAGAAGGTTTAGTTGATCCTTCAACTTGGAAGTAGTCTGTTTTGGTTCAATCATTTCTCACATCATTTCCAAAGTACATAGGCACTCGGATAGTCTCATTAGAAAGCTAAGAGGGCCTACAACTCAACTCTGAAGCAGGAAGGGGCTAGTACAAAGCAGTAATTGGTAGTACCTACTCATGTCTTGGAGTGTCCATCCATCTTTCCCAACAGCTAGGGTCCAAGATAGCTTGGAAAATAGTAGTGCCAAAATAGAAAGAACTCCAAATATGGATTCAAACCATCAATCAATGAATATAGCAAAGGAAATTTTGGAAGATCTTGATGAAGATGGACATGAAGTTGAAGAATTTGAAGAAGCTATGTTAGAAGGGGGAGCTAAATCAAAAGTAGAGATCAAGACACTAATGTGAAGAAGGTTTATCCCACCTAAGCGAGATGAAAAAAGGTCAATCAAGGTAAAGCATACAATCTCAAGGCTTGTCTATGATTAGTTATATTGCCATGCATTATGATTTCATTAATAGGGTTATCAAAGACATTGAACCTTCACAAAGGTTTGGTAAGAAGCTATGGAAGAAGAGTACAAAGCACTTGAAGACACCAACGCATGAAGTCGACTTCCAATACAAGAGAGGATGAAGTTAATTGTCAACAAGAAGGTTTGCAAAGTGAAGAGAGATTCTACGGTTCATTTTCTATGTAAAAGCAAGGCTTGTGGCAAAGGGATTTGCTCAATACTATGGGATTGACTATGAATAAAAGTTCATCCCAATTGCAAAGATGAACCATATTTAGAGAAATCATTAGGGTTGCCACATCTAGGATGCGGCCAATATATTGATTGGATGTAAAAAATGTTTTTTTTAATGGTGATTTGCAAGAGAAAATCTACATGACTCAACCAATAGGGTTTGAAAAGCCTAAATATTTAAAGTTTGTTTGTAGACTTAGAAAAAGCATTATATAGTTTAAATGAAGATCCTAGGGCATGGAATCAAAGGATTTTGGGGTATTTGTTCAGGTGTGGATACAAGGCAAGTGATGCAGACTCCTCCCTATACCTCAAGAGGGAAGGAGGACTATTTCTCTACATATGCATATATGATCATAACAACAAGTGATGATGTAGGTATCAAATTGATAAAGACCAAGGTTGGAATTGAATGCAAGATTTTAGATCTTGGAGTTCCCAAATATTTTCTTGGAATTGAAGCTATTTATGTAGGAAAACATGCTTACATAGCTCAAGGAAATATGTGCTATACGTACTTTATAAGTGTGGTATGAGTGGATGTAAGCCATTAACATAGCATGTGGATCCAAACACTAAGCTTTTTTTGGGTGAAGGGAAGCATTTTGAAGATATTCAAACATATAGAAAAATAATTGGAATCCTTAATTATGTTACCAACACAAGAAATAAGTTGTGGTATGTTGTAAAAGTTAGTTCTCAATTTTTGAATTCACCAACTGATCTTCATATCAATGCATCCAAGAGAATTCTTAGCTGCATCAAATATAATCTTAGCTAACGGTTATTCTACCCTTATTCAGATGTATTGAAACCATAAGGCTATAGTGATGGTGATTGGGGAAGTTCAAAGAAGGAAAGAAGGAGCACATCTAGCCATGTCTTCATGCTAGGTCAAAGAGTCATCTCATGGGTGTTAAAGAAGCAATCAATAGTTTCATTATTATCTACTAAGGTTGAGTATAGATCCTTAGCACTCTACATGTGATATCATGTGGCTCAAGAAGCTCTTCAAAGGCTAGCATGTGTCTTTCAAAGAGTTTACTCTATTGGAGATAACATATCACCCAATCATCTAGCAAGCAACCCTATGTTCCATGCAAGAAGCAAGCAGAGAAAGATCCATTATCACTTAATTAGAGAGAAATTTTTAGAAAAGGAAGTGGACATAAGGACATCAACACAAAGAAGCAACTAACAGACATGATGACCGAATTCATAGATGCAATAAAGTTTGAGAAGTTCAAGATGAACCTCAACTTGAAGGGGACCAATGGAGACTAGCACTTGAGCTTGTGGGGAAGTGTTAAAAACTTACAAGCTCAAGTGTGTGTGAACCAAGGCTGAAGTCAAATGCCACAACATTTCTTTCTTTTGTTAAAGTCTACAACCAATTTTCTATGAATTTTCATCTCAAGGTTCCATCTATCTTGAGGAAGAAAAGTCAAGGATTTTGGAGGCATGATTTGAATTCAAAATATACACCAACGTTTGGAGCATTATATATGCAAGGGCTTGAAGGAAATTTGTGGCCATTTTCTACCTTCATTTGTGCACTTTTAGGTTCTCATTATGAGTGTATACTCCAGCTCTAAGGTATCCCTAGCTAAGCTACCCCCTATTAGCTAGAAGTTTTGCTTTCCTTAAGGTTTTTGTTCATCCATATCTCACTGTGTCAATGCTTTATGCATAAGCAAGATAGATTTTTGTTTGAGTATAATCTTATTCTCAAATTTTCCTTCTCCTTGTGCATATTGATCTTCAAAGCTCACTGATCTATCTCTAAATATCGCAAGTGTATGTGTGTGAAGAGTACATAGGCAGATCTGCTTGTTTTGGACTATACTAGTCTAGCTTGTGAAAATGGGTTGACATAGCTCACATTATCCAAATTTATTCATTGAACACTTTTTGGGAGGCTTAGAGAGTCCATATTCACTATGAAAAAAATTCAGACGTTGAGTTCTTTGTTCCAAAGATGAATTCAATTTTTGGTAGAGTGTGGTAGTGAAAAATTTTGTCCTAGGAAGGGCCCACCAAACTTATGTTGCAACTAGAAGTGGATATACTCCATCAATATAGAGCCATATATTGATGGAGTATATAAATGTTGAAGATAATGTCAATCCTCAAACGTTAGGGGTTAAGCCATATATACCTCTTCAAATATCCATCCATTGAAAAGTACATTGTTTACATCCATTTGATAGGTCTTCCACCTCTTCACAACTATAATGCTCATAATTACTCAATTGTTGGCATATTTACCAAACGTGAGAAGGTCTTCACATAGAATACCTTGAGTCTAAGCATACCCTTTAGCAACATGTATAGCTTTGTATCTGCTAATGGTTCCATCAGAGTTCTTCTTCACTTTATACATCCATCTAGATCCACTAATCTTCATGGTTGGAGACGTGGGCACTAATTCCCAAGTGTGATTCTCTTGCAAGGCTTGAATTTCTTATTCTATAGCATTCCTCCTCTTTTCTTTTCTCTTTTCCTCATCATAAGATGAGGGATGTTGAAAGTTTAAGTCATGTGCAAAATAGATAGAACGTTTAGTCACTAGTGATGTATTATAACAATACCCATCTAACTTCTTCTTCTCCCTAATAGGTCTTCTGCTCGTTTGTTGAGAGGATTCTACAACATCCCCCAAATCTTGTATCTTGGCCTTGCCCATGGAGTTCCATGAACTGATTTCCTTCCGAGGATTCTTCTTATGATCTTCAAAATCAATTGATGCTTCAAGTGTATGTGTGCTCTTACTTGAGAGTGTTGGAAAATCTTCTTCTAAATTATATGATAGTTTGATCTTCTTGGAATTATCTTAAAAACATGATTTACTATCACCAAACAAAATATATGGATTGACTATAAAACCTTTCTTGCTAGGATTATATAATCTATAGTCTCTTTCATTAAGGGCATAGCCTAGAAATACATATTTCTCGTCATTAGGGTCTAATTTACCTATGATTTTAGATGGCATGTGTGCATATACAATGCACGCAAATATCCTTCAATGATCCTAGCTTGGTCTCCTTCAATTCCAAGTTCAAACCATCCAAACCTTTTGAAGCTAATCTGTTTATCAAATATGTAATAGAGGACACTACCTCTCCACACACATAATTTGGTAACTTCTTTGAACTCAACATGGCCCTTTGTTGCTTTGACACTAGTCCTATTTCTTCCCTCTAATACTCCATTTGTTCAAGTATGTACTTATAGTAATATTTCTTTTGATTCCTCTATCTTGCTAATGTGAGTCAAATTTATGGGAGAAATATTCTCCCCCTCCATCAGACCTTAGTCATTTTAGAGTTTTACCTATTTGATTCTCCACAAGAGCTTAATAATTTTTGAAACTTGAGAAAACTTCATACTTATGCTTCAAATATTATATAATAGTCCATCGAATACAATCATCTATAAATGACACATAATACCTTGATTGTGAGATTGATGGTTCTTTTCTTAGTCCCCAAAGGTTTCCATGGACAAGCTCTTAGAAGGTCTCCATGTACATATCCTTTATTTGTGAATGTTTTCCTATTTGACTTTCGAAATGAACATGCAATAAAATTGTATATCATGTGTTGCTTTGATGTATTGGGTAGTTCAACACACTATGATCTCTACTAATTTGTTTGAGGGATCTATCTCCAATGTTAGCTTACCTCTTTAGCCAAAACTCTAGCTCTCACAGGTTTTGGGTATCATAATTGAACAAAGCAATGCTCTTGTGGTCTTCGAGCTCAAATTTGAAGCATCTACGTGTTTTATATTTCTTTGGTTTCTTATGCAACCCTTGATATGGATCCTCTACATAGGCCTCATGTTTGGTAGACCTCACACACAAACCTTTCTCCACAATCTACCCTATACTTAATCAGTTTTTTGTAATACTTGGACCATACAAAAATCTGCTTAATATATTCATATTACTATTGGAGGTCTTCAAATTCCCTAGCATATCAATTGGGTGCCTTGTTTCATAACTTCTCTGAACCGCATGCTTGTTCTCTGGATCTTCCCAATCTAAGAGCATGGCGACATTCCTTGCAACATGATTTGAGCATCCCAAATCAATGTAGAACACATGCTCAATAAACTTCTGTTCCTTAATTGTCATATTCATAAGTGTAAATGATTCCTCTTGAGCTTTATAATCTATGTAATCATTGTAGTATTTTCTTCCTTTATATCGTTCTTATAGTTGCTTTTGTATGCACATGAATTGTTGCATGGGCCTCTTGAAGCTACATAACCACCTATGTTGTATACTCTTCCTCTCTAATTCCTTGGATTCTTGATGCAATGGTATGTGATCTGATTTGATAGGCCACATATGGAACAAGGTGAGGAGCTTTGAGCTCCCCCTACCTTGTCATCTTCCTCTTCAACTTCTACCTCTACCTACAAACTTAGCTTGGGAGGTGCTTCCTTCTTCAATAGATTTAATACTTTTTCTCTTCTTATCGTTGACTTTGCTTTTATTTTTAAATGTAATGGGATTGGTTACCTTTCTCATTGTCACCAGTTTTCATTAGTTTGGCCTCATGAAAGAAAAGTTGTCCCATGTGAGTATTGAAGCCTGGCACTTGCGTGTTCATGTATAAATCCATGGCTGTGGTGAAAGCTTTCAACTTTTTATGAGCCTTGATTCCATTGATGTCCTACCTCACAATATTCTCTTCATGAATGAGTTCTCAAGTTCTCCTAAGTTTACCCACAATTTCCTTCATCTTGGTGACACAATGAGGCATACTTTGCATGGGCATCTTCCTAAGTGTTGTGAATTCCATCCACAATCGGTTCTTCTTGGCTTTGGTACTTGAGGAGAAGAATGATTCCAAAGTACTCCATGTCTCTGGAGAGGTCTCAAAATGCCTAATATGAGGATGTAAGAAATCAAAGATAGACTTTAGAATATATGAACTTGAAATAGCATCCTTTAATTACCATGTATGTAGCCTTTCCTACTCTTGAGTTGGTTGACCTTTGTTTCTTAGTACAAGCATCACCTCCTCTCTTAAGATATATGGATACATATTTCCTTTTTGCAAGTAAGCCTTCATCATTAGAGGACATTCTGAGTAGTTTTTTTGATCAGATTTCTCAAGTGATGAGGGAAATCCATTACCCATATGTCCAATCCATGACTACATTTGATACCACTCTGAGGCATGGTGGCTAATGCATAGACATGAGAGGGTCTTAGAAAAAGCCTATTGGAAACTAGCTTAAGTAGCTCTAGAGAAACATAAAATACTCCTTGTGATTCTAATATATTCATTTAGATCACCTCAATTCTTTAAAACATCATTCTAGAAACTATAAAATGAGAGATTGAAGACTTCTCTAGCTTCAAGGCTAGACATAAATCACTCAAAATGAATGTGATTATCGGATTTTATCCTATGACTAAATCAACTAGTGTATATATACACTTTTGCTTCATAATTGTTGATTAATTCAAAGTAAAATTGATCCAAAAGGCTAGGTAATAATTTGGAGTTTTAACTTAAAATGAAGTCCTAGAATTTGGCTCCTAATGTTTCCATGAGATTCTCTCAAAAACTCTCTTTTACATTTCACAAAGATAAATCCTAAAATTCACCTTTTAAGCGCTTTAAATTTTTAATTCCATCACTATAGAAATAATCCTAAAATATGCAGAGAAATCCTAATTCTTAATTCAAGGACGCAACCTTGCTTCATGCACCAAAAATTGCTACCTTGGTATGTTAGCAAGGATGTTTTATAAGTTGAAGATGGACACAAAGCCAAGAAGAAGTTCAAAGATCAACAACAAAGCATGGAGATGAGTGGTCAAAGCACTTCAAGAACAATATGAAAGGAGAGTTCTACATCAACTTTGTAAGGGAAGACAAGAAATGATGCTCATGAAAGTGAAGGAAGTAGCAAGAAGAAATAAAAACCAATTAATACAAGGACTCTACAAGTGATGAAGATGTGAGGAAATTAAAAACTCCAGGATTTAAAAAATCGTAAATAAGTAGGAAAGTATTTCTAACACCTAATGGTTAAGTAAGGTCACCCAATAGGGTACAACACCTTGATATAATGTTAACTTATTATTCATTCATTATAAGAGAACATAATTAGATGAGTCAACTTATAGCTTGTGAGGACCCTAACTAGTTCGAATAAGAAAATAATCATAGAGAGTGGAACTAAGCCATGGAAGAGGAAAATGCACTCCACAAGAATAATACTTGGTCATTAGTACACCAAACAAAGGAAATGAGATTCATTGGTACCAAATGGGTGTACAAGGTAAAGATACATGCACACGGAAGCATCTCTAGGCATAAAGCAATGTTGGTTTTGAAAGGTTTTATCAAACCTATGGCATAGACTTTGAGGAAACATTTAGTACCATATCTAAGATGGTTATCATAAGGAGTTTGATTTCAATTTCATCATCAAAGTCCTAGGAGGTGTACGAGTTGGATATGCATGTTTTTATAAATGGAGATCTCCAAGAGGTATTCCTTAAGAATTGTGTTTTAAGAATACCAAAAAAGGGGACATATTTTTTGGTTGCATGTGATGCAAGTTGCATTTGAATAGGATGTCTTCTTTCACATGTTGCTAGGGTGGTCACATATGAACATAGAAAATTAAGAAAACAACTAATTTATAGTACTCATGATGTAGAAGAGTTTGCCATTCAACACACACTTAAGCATTGGAGACATTCACTGTTAGGGGTTAAATTTGAATTGAAAACAGATCATGATAGCCGAAGATACATTTTCACAAAACCATTGATTAACAATAGGAAAAAACATTGGATTCAAGTATTACGTGACTATGATTTTGATATTAAGTATTTGGCTAGTACAAAAAATAGGGTTGATGATGCATTGAGTCAAAAACCTTTATGTAATATCATTTCTCTAATAGGTTCTATTTTGCTATGTGATGTGAGGCTGTTCCCTCTAGAATATAGGGGTCAAATCCCTTAGTCCCCTAAGGAGGATCTACAGGTTTCTCAATAAAGTTCAAGAGAAGTTGAAATAAGATTCAATGCTCTATATTCAACGTTTGTGGAGAATAGGGTAACCATAGGTTGTTTCTTTACCATCCATGACATGAACTTTATGGATTTCATAATTGCATATTCAGTGTACTTCCTATCTTCTTTGGATGTAGTTCAGTCAACATCTCTATATTTTTTTATCTACATATCATATTCAAAAGGATAGAAAAAACCTTCATTTAATGTACCCTTTAGATATCTGAGTACTGTTTTAGCTACAACTAAATGAGGAACCCAAGGTGCATGCACGAATGAGATACCACACCAACTGTATATGCTAGGTCATGCCTTGTGATAGGGGCATAATTCAAAGAGCCCATTATTGACCTATATAAGAGGTCATCCTGAATCTCATTACCTTGCATTGAAGTCAATGTCATATTCACCTCCATTGAATTGCTCAATGGTTTGTAACTTACGAGTTCATACTTTTTTAATACATCGAAGATGTCCTTTTGATGTCCTCGATTCCTTGTTCATGATCACGTGTAATAATCAAGTAATCTACATACACACATAAGTAGAGAGAGGCTTCACCTTCTCTTTCATACAATAATGATGGGTATGCTATGCTTTCTTTATATCCACAATTGATCAAGTAGTGTACTACAATTTGCTTCCATGCCCTTGGGGCTTGCTTGAGACCATATAATGACTTCCTTAACTTGCAAACATAATCATCTTTAATTTCAAAACCTAACTATTGGTCAATGTATACTACCTCCTCTAGCTCCCCAGTCAAAAAATAATTGTTCATATCAAGTTGATACATTTACCAATGCTAGCTAGATGCAATTCAAATAATTCTACTAATGTTTAGTCATCCTTGCCAAAGGGATAAATGTTTCTTCATAATCCACTCCATATGTCTTAGCAAAGCCTTTAGCTTTAAGCCTATGTTCATACCTAGCAATGTTATGAACTTGGTGATTCCTAACCTTACTTACCCACTTGTACCCAAATAAATTCATATCCTTCTTCCTTGTAACTAATGTCCTATTGTGATTATCCTCCAAATCCTTCATCTCCTCGTGCATAGCCTCTCACCATTCCTTGGATGTATTGGGTTCTTTAGACCATGTGGGTTCTTGAAAAACTTTACTCATATCTGCATAGTGTCTAGCCATGATCGATTCGTGGGTTAGTTTTTTAACTAGATAGCATACCCTATCAGATCTTCTTATTTCACCATTCCATTGATTTAAATATCTCTTTTTGACCTTTCTTCTCTCCTGCTTCTTTGCATTATGGTTTTCATTGAGCTCAATCCATAACTCTTCATCTTCTTCAATATTTGTATTTTTAGCTTTTCCCTTGATCCTTGCATTATTAATTTGGCTTTATGTAGGGCTTCCTCCTTTCCATGATGAGTATTACTTGAATCCTTTGGTTCACTAAAGAATGTGCTTTGTATATATTCACTTTCACTTGAAGCTTTCCTTTCTTCATCTTCATTTGCTTGCAAAGATACATTTGAAGAGTACCAAGGTAAAAGTTCATCAAACTTGACATCCCATGATATGCGTAGGTGCTCTGTTATGGGTTTATAACATATATACCCCTTTTGTTGAGTTGCAAACCCTATGAATACATATCTTTCTAATTTATCATCACATTTGCTCCTGAGCTCTCTTGGAATGAACACATACCAAGTGCATCAAAACACTCTCAAGTTTGAAACATCTAGTTTTCTACTGTATCAAACTTCGTAGGGTATTATAGCATGTATACTTGATGTGGGTGCTATGCTCATGATGTCTACGACAGTGATTGCATCATCAATCCAATTGCAAATAGGCATCACCATTTCCGTCATCATATCCCTAGCACATTCTTCAAGGTACCCATTATTTCTTTTGCTATGCCAATGTTTTGTGCTATTTATGTGCATGTGATTTATCTCTTGGTGTAATTTAACTTCGTGAAATTAGAGAAGTCATGGAAAAAGTATTTTTCCCCTCTATCTAACATTAATCATTTGATATATCTATTACATTCATTCTTTAAAAATAGCTTTGAACTTCTTGAAGTAATAAAAGACATCTCACTTATGCTTCATACAATAAAGCAAATTCATCCTTGTACAATCATCAATGATAGTTACAAAGTATCTATTACCTCCTATTTCATTATCCCTTTTTGGCCCCAAAACATGTATGTGAACTAGGTCAAATGGATGATAGCTCAAATAATTGTTGTTCTTCAAAGGTAACCTAGTTTGCTTATCTAATTGACAATCCTCACACAAGTTCCTAAGATTCTGATTGCAATAGGTTTGGTAATCCAATTACTTACCTCTTCCTTTGAATATCCTTCAATCTTCCAGTATTGATGTGTCCATACCTTTTGTGCCATAGGTCCAATTCTACTACCTTTTTGCTATATGTAAATTAAGTAGTATGGTTCAAATTTTGCTTCACACTCAATGATAATATCATTCCCTTTTTCCACAAGGCATCCCTTAGGGTTTTCCATAAGGCATCCCTTTTGGTTGAACTTGGCATACCATCCACTCTCCACCATTTGAACCATAGAAACAAGCTTCTTTGTGATTGTGGAAACATGCAGAGCATCCTTCAAACCCTTAGCCTAGTGGGAACCATCCAAAATAACATCACCTAGATGTGTGATAGCATGAGGGTATTATCACCTATCTTCACATGCCTTGTTTGATGGTACGTGCATGTTTGAAAAGAAATCCTTGTTTAAGATCACATGATTGTTGCATCCACTATCAATGTGCCATGTGATTGACCATTCTATCTTGTAGTCCCTCATCTGCATCATAGCTAACATAGTTTCACTGTCATTTTAAGTACATAGTCTCACTCTCATTTGAAGTTAGGGAGAGTATCTCTGACATATACAGAAGTGGTAAAAGCCTTCCACTTCTCATCATCACTAAGTCCTTTCAAAGTGTATTCGACTAGGTCATCATCATCTTAGTGAAAACATATCAAGTCCAATGCATCACTTACTTATTTGATCCACATTATATAGTCATTGATATTGCACTAGGTGTTTTATTTTGTATATGCGTTATCATTGCATTCGCAATATGCTCAGATAAGATGAAGATAACTCTATTATCTCTCCCATTCCACTCTGTGAAGCTCCTAAACTAAATAGGATTTTTATTTTCACCCAATCTAGGTCTAACATCTCTACTAGAAAGAATTACATCATAAACCTTTCCCTATCAAAAAATAAGACATTCCACACTTCCATGGGTGATAATTGTTTTTTATTCAATTGCTGGATCGAAGTACTACATCATTGCATAATGTGCTCCCAATGTTATATTTGAGAACACTTTTATGCAAGACGAGTGAGGAGCATCAATAACTTTACCTCTCTAATTCATGAGTACCAAAAACGGTGGGTTTGTTTCTTCACTGGTAACCATTCCTTGACTTCTTGTGTGTTGTTGAAATTTAATCAACATCTCTCCTCCCTCTAAGTCCTTTATTGGATTCTTTTCGTCCTCTTTGAAAGTTATTGTTTGTTGAAATGCTCTACTATCGCTGATGTGAGAATGTACAACTTCCCTTTGTAACCTTTTTAAGCATAGATGGCCTTACAAGTATGGTCATTTGTACCAAACTTGCTTCAGAAAGTTATGATACTCAGAAACAAGATGTTTCACAGGCTCCTTAAGTTATATGTAGGTGTAGGGCATTCCCTTGAAGATATTTTAGCATATAGAAGCATAATGGAAAGAATTAACTATTACACCATCAAAAGACCTGATTTGTAATCCTATAAGTTTAGATCAAAAGTTACGGATTTGTAAACTTTTGTATATTAACTCGCTACAAAGGGGCACTCAGCATGGACCATTTCAATCTTTAAATCGTAGATATTGCATAAGTCCCATAACGTAATGGTTTGGGTTGTCTGAAGATCAATATCACTGTGATGGTGATTGATAATGCAGCTAATTTTTTAAGTGGTGGAATTGCAATACAAAAAATGTATGAATGAATTACTTCAGTTCAATGTGTAGTTCATACACTAAATCTATTATTGAAAGATATAGATAGAATATCTTTCATTAAAAAAAAATATTAGATGCAAATCAGGTGTTCAAATTTATCCATGAGCATCAATTTTAATATTCGCTCTTGCATTCAAAATCTTCCAATAAAGAACATATCTTTTGTGTTACATGATTTTAAACATCTTATATTGTTCTTAATTGATTATTTGAAGTCAAGCCTGCACTTGTACCATTGTGGATCGAAGATGGAAGGCATGCCTAGATAAGTATCCTTTTTATCGAGTTGAGCCTTCAAAGTGTATTTCTCTGATATAGGCACAAATGTTTAGGTGTAATCTTGAAAACAAAATTGGTATCACTAAGAATTTTATGGAACTTTTACAAATAATTTATATAGATAAGTTTGTGTTAGGAAATGATTATTGGGGTATGGTAGAATCTATTCAAAGATTGAAAGGTTTTAACCATTTTTGATCATGAGAGAAAACTGTATTATTAGTAGAGAAATGATGGATGCAAATGCATACTAATTTACATGGAACAATTGTTTTCTTGGAACCAACATTTTGACTAAATGGTCAAGAATCAAACAAAGAAGTCACAGAAAATTTTAAATGCACATGTCAATTATTACTTCCAAGCATGGATGGTCTAGATGCATTCCATCAAAGCGTATCTTATGTAAATTGAGAAGGACATTTTGTGGATCTGTGGCAAATTGAAGTGATTTAAAAGAATCCACCTCCTATATGGTTGAAAGAGAATGGAGGTGAAACACTTGAGTGGCAACATATAACTATGAGAGTGCTTTCACTAAAAAATTCCAGACATAGTTGTGAACCTAATTGAAGTGCATATGATCTCCCTCATTTCGTATTTGTTAATCTAACCAACATAACTTCTACAACAACATGACAAAATTTTGGAGAATTTCACACTCAAGTTTAACAAAGGATTCATGGAGTGATCATGAATTAGATGTAAATCACAATAATCATTCAAACAACAAATAAATAGATGACATGGTACTTGTAATAGATGATGATACTCAAAATGAAGAAAATTATGTACTCTAAATACCTTGATTAGATTCAATCGCAAAAACAATGTCTTTATCATAAAGTGATGATTCTATATATTACAAAAAGTGGCTGCTCTATTTAGTGCTCTATTGATTGCATAATTTATCAATAGCGATCAAATCAAAAGATGATGGTTTCTCTAATAGTATTCCATATATGTTCCCATATGCATCAAGAAATATTTGTAATTTTTTTACCTAGTTTACTAAATCATGGATTACCTTTTTTTGATCATCAATTGATCTTCCTAGGCTAGGAATTCTTAAACCTTCATTGTATAACTCTACTTTGTGTGATGATAAATCTGGAACATGGTTATATTCTTTGTGTAGCAGAGCATATGACCACCCTCAAGGAAGAGGGCCTTTGTGTCCGTGATTATGAAAATTTTTAAAATTTTGAGGGCAACTCAAACCTATATCTCCATTACTTGGGCAATCATCCCAATCTACATGTTAGTGAAGGATATCTTGTACAAAAAAATTTTGAATGAAATATAGTGTTATTTGAGTACTTTTTGGTAACAATCTATCAACTTGAACAAAGCACTGAAGTAATATTTCTACTAATTATTTCTACTAATCCTTTATGTTGTTTATTTGGAAATCTTTAAGGGTGCTTCTCTTTTGCTTTGCTATAAATCGAAAAAGGACATCTGGAACAAAATGATTCAGACATAGATTTTTGAATTCTTCCATTGATAATGGCTCTGCTTCTAATTGTTGGGACATCAAGCTTACACTATGCTTGAGGTGGCTTTGATCTACATCAAAAGCTATTTCTTGGATTACTGTGAAAGCATATCCATTGGAGAGTTCTTTTTCTTATGCTCACTTATTGTATTTTTTTAAAAGATCTTTCATGGATCTTTTACCATTGTAAAAGCGTAGAGATTTACACATGTACAAGGATAGAAAGAGAGCCCAAATGACAGGAATTTGTGGTGGTTGAGTTGCAATCAAATCAATCAATCAATCACCTAAAAGTAGATCAAACTAGATCTTCACTTTTCCTAGATTGTAGGAAAGTGAGTTGATTCCCTCCAGCAACTCTTATTGCCTTGATTTGAATTCAAAATCCACTTGTAGAAGTTGTTGATCACTTCTAGAGTCTATATAGAGACTTCAAAACACTTGTACAATACATGGAAGCAATATACATACACTTGTGACCATCGTTGTCTTGCTCCTTCAATTTTCTACATCATCTTCTTCAACAAGAGTAAGCTCGCAAAGGCTATTGCTCTCTCTACAAAGCTTCTGAGTGGATGTGAAATGGCTCATTGGAAAGATAGTAGTGTCTACTTTATGCCTATAAATTTTCACAGCATTTGATTTAGTAGATTGGAGAAATTGTAGTTTGTTTGTCTCAGGGTCAATCTCTACGTATTCCTAAAAAATAGAAGGTACCACTGTTGAGTGTGTGATTCATTTCAATAGCATATTTTGCTTATTCATTATGATCTTGTGCATTCTATACATGAAACCATATGTGTATCACTCACATAAAAGGATTTTCTTGAATTGTAATCACACTAGTCACTATGAGAATTTGAAGTCCATTGTCTCTTCCATAAATAGTAAATTTTTGAACTAAACAATGCGCAAACCTATCTATTTTGTATCGAATCTTTCTCCTTCGTGTTCCAAAGTAAATAGTGCAATTTATTGCACTTATCACATGCCTATGAGGTCTATTTGAGTATCCATAATCTTAAGGGCTAGACTTGTGCTGGTTGGCTGGACCCAACTTCGTCGCTTCGAAACTCATTGTTCTACCTCCTACAAGCTTCTCCAAGTTCTTTCACTAATCCCTCTGGATCAAATCTCCTAAAATAGAAAAAATAAATTTGATTGTGCAAATTGAGCACTCTCTTCATAAAAGATCCTTTGCGATTCCAAATTATCAAGGTTATTATTAAAATCTAGCATTCTTTCCATGTTTTACTTTAAAATCTACAAAAAAAAATTATTACTTTTAAATCATTGACATCATTCAATCCAAATCATCAAAAACATGAAATCCACATTATTGATATACTTCAATCCATATATTTCAAATGAAGCAACATCATTGACATCATTTAACCAACATATATCAAATGAATCCACATCATTTAATCTATATAATTCAAATGAATTTAGATGATTTAGTCCACATCATTGTGATTATTTAATCCACATAATTGAGATGAATCCACATCATTCAATACATATAATTGAAATCAATCAATTCACATAATTGAAATGAATCCATATCATTTAATCCACATAATTCAAATCAATCCACATCATTCAATTGACATAATTCTAATGAATCCACATCATTGAAATCATTCAATCTAGAAAATTTAAATATAGGTAGGTAGATATAAGTATATAAATAGGTAGACAAACAGATAGATAGATGTGGTGATAAATGGATAAATAGATAAATGATTGACATATTTATAGATAGACATATGCATATAACATAAGAATACATAAAAATCTAAATAGATATAATGATGGATATATGGATGGTTATATAGATAGATTGATTGATTGAGACATATTTAGTTTTTTACATGATGAAAATAATGGAGATCATAACATTTAAATTTACATCCATCATAATCACTTCAGGTAAGAATCGATCATAATTACTTCATATCTAAATACTCTATAATCACATCATATTAAATCCACATTATCACCTTATGTATGATAAAAAATGTTAACTTAAAGTACTTATTCTATAACATTAAATAATGAATTGAATAAGAAACAATGACAAAAAAATGCTTGATTAATAAACATGTTCCTTGAAGAAAAATCCACTTCAAGATGGTCTTAATTCATCTTGGAGATGTTTAAACCATAATGAACAAGGCTTGATAATACTCTAAGAAACACAAGTGTGTATGCTCTTTTCAATAAATGTTTATCAATAGATATTTCTATAGAAAACATGAACTTATAAACCCCATTGTTATCAATCGAGTACTTATCTAAATCTAAATATTTCAAAAGTTGCAAAAGAAGTATTGCAATTGTACATGTCTTTAGAACTTTATTGAACAATGGAGGGAAAGTCGATACGAATTCTAGTGCAATCCACCAATAGTTTTTACTCCAATCATTTCTAGATGATATGTTGAGATATGGTAACTTTGGAAAACGTTTTTTTTTGGAAAATGTGTTACTTTTCCAAAATCACATAGTCCAGTGTAGACAAGGTTGTCTTTAGAATGCAAAAACATGTTGCCTAGAAGGAGATCATTATGGGATATATTACAAGTGTGAAAAAGAATCTTCTTTATAACTATATCCCCTTGTGTGTCCTTGATGCTTCTCCTTTGTGGTATGTTTAAAGACTCTTTCTTTATTCTCTAGAGCCACATGTTCAACATACCACTACTCTACGCCTTCAAAATAAGTCATGGGCTCTTACTATAATGTCTAGCTAATGGAAGTGGGTAGATTATTTGACTATGGGTAATAGGTGATATTGAGCCATCATTCATTGGTTCATTCTCTTATGTCTAGAAGTGGCCACCACATAGCTTGAATAATTTTGCTGCAAAAATACTATTAGAGAACCTTTTCTGGGTTAATCTAACTTTATAGACCATAAAATGTTGTCTTTACCCAATGAGGGTTGCATCGTAGAAATGAGCAGATAAATATGGGATCAAACATAAATTTGGATGTCTAATCTCCCATATTCACATGCATATCCACACATGGATCTATCCTTGCTACTACCTCTGGTCTCTGTGCATGTTGGGTTGTATCTAGTCTCACTCTATTTCATCTCTTCATCATTTGGTAGTGAAAATTAATAAATTTGATTTTGTCTATAAATCCTAGCTTTGATGTGATATCCAATGCCAAGGATTCTGCCACTTTCAGTATTTTTCCAAAATTGCGAGTGAGCTCTTTGTCCATTTGTTCACCGAGCACCATTGCTCCTCCGCATATGCTTCCAAATTTATCTTTGATTTTTTATATATTTTCTTCGACATAGCTATTGGATGAACTCTTTGTGATTAATTACACCCGTTGCTAATGTGACATGGTTTTCTCACATTCTGTACATGTACCAACTAGCAAGTCTTTTGAACACTTTCTCTCGTGCTTATTTAGTTTACTTGCAATATGTGAAAATATAAAAAAATAGACTATCAAAGAAAATTAAAATTTTGAAGAATATTGAATCTTAAAACACTATTCTAATTCATAAAATCAATAGTAAAAAAAGAAGACTCATAAATAAAATGATAGATATTTAAATACATCTTTACATAGATATATAAATAGATAGATGAATAAGTGTATCGATGGATAGATGTATAAGTTTATTTATCATTGGATCATTATATAGATAAATAAATGAATAGATAGATAGATTAATAATTGAATGAATGGATAATTGAAGTGATAGATAGATGGATACATAGATAGATGCATAAGTGCATGGATAGATAGATGAATATATAGATAAATATAGATAGATAGATCCACATATAAAAAACATAAATGAGACAAAGATGAACGATTGAATAGAATGATAGATGGATACATAGATAGATGACTAAGTCCATGGATAGATATATGAGTATATAGATAAATATAGATATATAGATTTACATATAAATAAATAAATCATAGGTAGATGGATAATGGATACACAATAGAATATATAGATATATGGATACATAGATAGATGACTAAGTGCATGGATAGATAGATGAATATATACATAAATATAGATAGATAAATAAATGATTAGATTGGCAGATAAATAATTATACAGATAGATGAGTGAATAGATTGAGACATAAATAGATAAATAAATAAATGAAAAAATATATAATAAAATTATATAAATAGTATTATAGTTAGATAAGTAAAGTTATATATGAATAGAAAGTTTATTTATAATCTTGATCTAGTTCTATGTAATTTTTAAGAACTTAAAATTCAAAGAATCAAGCATTCATAATATTTCATATACACTTCCTATACTATGTATGATTCTTGTCTTATGAATGTATATAACTGTTGAGAAAGTAGGAGTATAACTATTGTTACCTTGATTTCAAAACACTTGTTTGTGAGCTAAAATCTAGATTTTTTGATGTTTTTGGTTTTTCAATTATGCTAGTTTTGTCATTGGTTTTAACTAGCTTTATAGAGAGAAGTTTTGGTGATTCTTTTTCTACAATCCAAAGTTTCTAGTTTCTCCATAATTTTCATACATATGTGATTTTAGAAGCTTGGCAAAATAGTCTTGATCCTTTGAAGTTCTTGGGAGGCTCTATCACTTCTAGTTATTCACTCTGATGTTAATAATTTTCTAAATGTAATAGTGTTGATGTTGTTGACTAGTGGCTCAACAAGTGGGAGCAGTGCTTCCAGTTATACCATATCATGGATGAAAGACATAAGATATAGTAGGCCACATGGAATCTCATGAACATTTCCAACACTTGGTGGCATAAATTAGAATAAGATAAGAAAGAACCCACGACTTGAGGGCAATTTTGTTGGGAAAGATGGATGGACACTTCAAGAAATGAGTAGGTACCGCCACATCTTGCTTTATACCAGCCCCTTCTTGCTTCAGAGTTGCGTTTTAGGCCATCTTAGCTTTCCAATGACACTATACAAGTGCCTATGTACTTTGGAAATTATGTGAGAAATACTACTTCCAAGTTGAAGGATTAATGAAAACCTTCTATTTTTGTTCACACACCTGCTGCTTGTTATGCTGAGTGCTTCTAGTACAGTAGGAATTAGAAAAATTCCTTTTGGAGATATCAAATTAGCTTTATGCACTAACGATTCCAAGTGGAATCACTTAAAATGATGTACTATACATAGAGCAATCAATTTAGCAATCAAATCATTACCCTCGATTTTTTAGGACCTCTATAGAGTTTGACTAGTGAGTGCTTTGATGCGCTTTTCTCCAAATTGGCTGAATGGATTATCTTCAAAATTTGTGCGCATGTAGAGGAAATGGAGCTGATTCCAACAAGCTATAGAACTTTGAAAATGGTAAAGAAATGACTGCGATATGAGCAATACAAAATGCCTATTCTACGCATCTATGACAGAGAGACCATAGATGAGAAGTATTGATCTATTGTATTAGAACACAATGTTGTACAAGATCATAGGCATGCTAATGAAAGCCTAATGATAATGTGTAGTATAGGCTATGATGTAAGCCTTACTCTCTTACAATTGGTCAAGGAGAACTCGGAAATGGAGTCACATAGCTGTGAGTTTTTTAGTCATCTTCTATAGATGATACATTTGAAATTTAAATTTGAATTCTCCAAGTGGTCCTCAAATCTAGGAGATATTCTCTCAAGTAGAGTCGTGACTTTTCCAAATAACAAACTCCACGAGTTTAGTGGTGATTAAAAATATTCTTCCAAGTCAAATTGACTTTTACAAATGGTAAAAAATAAACGCTTCTTAGCAATGGTTTCCATGGAGCTTCAAATGCATATACACTCTAGCCAAATGTGTAGGCTTGATGTTTGCACCCAAAACTCCCCCTCAAGCCAAACATTTTGGCTTGGTCTTCTTCTTCAATCTTCTTGAATGTCTTGCAATCCAATCATAGACTTAAACCTGCAAAGTTTTGTACCATCTAATGCTTTAGTCAATAAGTCTGCACATTGCATGTTAGTTGATACATATGCCAACTGAATTTCCTTGCTCAATAGCTTCACTCTCACATAATGATAGTGGAACTCTATATGCTTGGTCCTAACATATAAATATGATTTGTTGCAAGATGTAGTGAGCTTGTATTATCTCCAAAAATCATTGGAGATGTAGTATGCAAACCCAAATATGTATATAACAATCTGATTCATATGGACTCTTGAGTAGCATTGGGCAATCCTCTATACTCTACCTCTGTAGAAGATAAAGCAACAGTAGGTTGCTTCTTTGAAGACCATGATATAGGTTTATTACCTGCAAATGATAGGTAACTTGAGGTACTCATATCATCTTTGCAACCTGCCCAATCTGCATCTGAATATATTTTGATGTCCAAGTCTGAAGTATAAGGAAAATAAAACCCTTGATTTTGAGTGCCCTTAAGGTACTTCAAAATCCTCTTGGCAGCTTCCAAATGAGGTGCCCTAGGTTTGTGCATAAATTGACTTAAAACACTTACTCCATAGGCAATATCAATCCTTGTCAATGTAGCATAGTTCAAGCTTCCCACTATGCTTTGGTAACTTGCAATATTCTCAAGCACATCACCTTCATGAGCAATTAACTTTTGGTTTACCTCCATTGGGGTACTTGCTACCTTGGCATCCTGCAACTAAAACTTCTTTAACATGTCCTCTATATACTTTCTCTAAGTAATGTAAATTCCAGAGTTAGTATAAACTAACTCAAGTCCTAGAAAGCACTTTAGTGATCCTAGATCACTAATTTTGAACTCCTGCATCATTTGATTCTTAATATGCTTGATGCCATTAACATCATTACCTGTGAGTATGATGTCATCCACATATACACATAGGTATATTACCTCTGAATTTCTCCTCTTAACAAACAGAGAAGTATTTTCTTTACTCATGATGAATCCTTGATCCTGAAGGTATGTAGTCAACCTATGGTTCCATGCCCTAGGTGCCTACTTCAATCCATAAAGAGATTTGTTCAAATTACACACATATGTGACCTTTCTTGGGTCCTCATAGCCAAAAGATTGAGACATGTACACCTCCTTTGAAATCCAGCCATTTAGAAATGCATTTTTTACATCCAGTTGATACATGTTCCAATTCTTTGATGCAGCCACACTTACCAATACCCTGATGGTTGGCATTTTTGCCACAAGTGAGAAGGTTTCTTCATAATCAACTCCTTGGGTTCGTGCAAAACCCTTGGCCACAAGTCTAGCTTTGTACCTGCTTATTGATCCATCAAAATTCCTCTTGATCTTATAGATCCATCTAGAACCAATTACGTTCATAGACTCCTTCTTTGGTACTAGTTCCCAAGTATCATTCTCCTTGAGTGCTTCAATTTCCTCATCCATAACTTCCATCCATTCTGTCTATATAAGTGTTGATATGAATGCCAATGGAAATATGTTTTCATCGGTATAAGCACTATATTGACCTACAAATGCATGATATAAACATCTCTACAAGTGTCCATATAAAAATCACCGATATAAGCATCGGTATGTCCGAAGGAAAATTCATTGGTATAACCCTGGGCATACCGACGCTCATACTAACATTGATTTGGACAACCATATCTTTAAATGTTTTTCTAAGAAGATTGTATTGTCTCTTGCAATAGCAACATGAAAATGTTATTGTGTAGCAAACGACAATACATTGTACCAAAAAAAACCGAGTGTGACATGTACCCTAGTTGTTTTCAATTTACGGTTTAGATGACTGGAAACCAAAAAAAGATATGATAAAGCAAAACAGATTTTTGAACATAAAAGAGATATTTAGGAGAAAAATGAACCATGAACCATGTACAAATGAGATATTTCATAAAATAAACATGCACAAAAGAGATATTCCATAAATGAACCATGTACAGAATTGTGGCAAGTCACTGCCATATATAAGCCAAATATAAAATGTGGCAGACCACTACTATATATGGGCCAAATACAAAATGTGGCAAACCACTTCCATATATGAACCAAATACAAAATTTTGGCAAACTACTTCCATATATGAGCCAAATACAAAACTATGGAATGCCACTTCTATACAGAAAACGAGAGGGATCAAAACATCTATATTTGTAGTCCTACAACAAAGCACATTCATAAAATTAGACTACTTGAAATGATCTTTATAAAAAAACAACTAAAAAATAGTGAATCAAGTTCACAAGCTCACCTCATGGTACATGTGCCTATGAAATGACTACATTGCACCCCTCCAAGTCCTCCAACACTGTAACCAACCCATGAAGGTATCCATAAGCCTCCTTTGCTCATGTTGGAAGATGACCATTGCCAACTCCTACAAGAAATATGCAAAATGTGAGATCAACAAACATGATGTGCTTAACATGAGAAAATTCATTCATCATAATGATACTTACAAAATCGTGATGCATAGTGTTATAACTCCCACTACGCAGATGTAGTGCTCCGATTGTATCTAGATATGCAATCGTCGTATCTCCATCCTCATAATATCGATCAAGAGTGTGCCAGTGCTCATCATGAATCATCTCCCACTCCTTAGCATCTAACCATACAAGCTATGGTAATCCTTCTTTGAAAGAGTCAAGAGCCTCTAATCATCCATGGGACATCACCTCAAGTGTTGTGTGCTGAATCCACTTTGGGCTATCAAGAGCATGCCCAAGTGCTAGCTCATACTTGCGATAGATTGCCTATGTGATGTAATTTTTGCAATCCATGTCCTATTGACTCAATTTAACCATGATAGAGTGTCCAAACTCTATTGCACATAACTGTCGTATGCACAAACACATGGCTCTTTTGGTTGCATGCGTGATTGGAGCTCCATCATGTATACATTGACCTTTGTGGATGACATAGCGTCCATCACACCACATTGACAATATCTATCTCCTCCTCTAGACCCACCCATAGATCTACCGCTACAACTTGCACCTCGATAATGTGACCTAGATGGATGAGAAGGGGGAGTGCTTGTATCGTGTTGTGGTATCAAATGCTGGCATAGAGGTTGATTATTGAAGCCACTCGTGGATGGTTGAGAAGATTGTTGTGGTCGAGTCATAAAGACAAGAGTGCCACCGACGAGGGTAATCCCACAAAGTGAGTGCTGCTAATGGGAGTCTTCTTGCCAAAAGAAGTGCCACCAATGGGAGTAGTCCTGTCAATGGGAGTGTCATAGATTGGAGTACTCTTGTAAGAGATCCAATACGTTAAAAATATGGCATGATAAAGTAGGAGGTGAATGAGGTATGAAATCTAAAATTTGCTCCTCTATCATGGAATGTAGAGTGAACGGTGGATTGTCTCCCACCATGCTCTAAAATAGAAAACTCAAATAATTATCATATGATAATAACGGTAATACAGAAAGATAGTAGGCTATAAAGAAAATGTAGCACATAACTAAACACAAATAACTACGTATAAGTGTTTGCTTCATAAGCCCTCTAATTTAGGATCCTCTTGGAGATCTGATGCATTGAGAATATCTATCTCTAGATTGGTGACTTCCAGATCTCTTTGTATGGTGGGCCCTTCCCAATAATCATCCTCATATAGCATAGCATTCATTACCTCCTCCTATAGCTCATCTTCTTCAAAGAACTTTCCTCTTGGAAAATGATTTCTTCCTCCTCCACTACCGAATGCATCTTATAGTCCACTATAGATGGAATTTTATCTACATCTACATCCTCACAAATTTTTCTTTACATTGAGAGATTTGTAAAACAAATAGCCATTGTGGTTCTTTCGAATATACTATAAAGACACTGCTTAGAGTGTTCAAAAAGTAAAAATATGTCTCTTTAATTTTTCCATAGCTTAGTGGAGTCTACTTGAATGAAACCAATCTTATCCTGTCTCCCTATTGTTTTTCTTCCAACAATGACTACTTTGAACCACTTCACATCAACCAAAAGTAGTCAAAACTCTTGAACAATAGCTTCAAGATGTCTTGGATCATTTCACAATACTCAAGCTAGCCTTGATCATTTTCTTCTATTGCACTACCTCTACTTTTTTGGAGAAAGGTCATCATCACCCCACTATAAAGAATAAACCTACTTTTGTGGATGCATGCGATCAAAAAGTGTCATCCATGAGACCATAGTGCACCATATTTGTGTGAAGAGATGGATAGGTATGTGCTTGAAGATGAAGAGGTGTTGCAAAATCCTTGATCTACACCAGCCAAATGAACTCCAGGAGTATATGGTGGGCCCTTTTAGCTTGCCAATGGATGTATTAGACACCCTATGTACCTTGGAAGATCACTCTCAAAAAGTTAGATCAAAACAGATAAGTTGGAGTTAGCTCAAAGGTGAAAAACTTGCTAATTTGGTTCATACACCTGTCCAGTGTTTTGCATAATTCTCTGAGCACAGCAGCAATTAGCTTAATTCCTCTTGGAGAAGTTTAGTTAACTTAAAGAGCTAATTTTCAAGAGTAATATCATAAAAAATAATAAACCACACACTGAGAATGAGTTTTAACAAGTGATGACATCATCCCGATTTTCACGGGCTGCTAGAGTTTGAGACCAGTGAGCAGGAAAATGAACATAACTCAAAATGTAGGAATCCAATGATTATGAAAATTGGTATGGCTATACTAGACCGTAAGTTGAATTCAATAAGCTTTAAATCATGGAATTTGAATAAGTAACCACTGCGAAATGGCTCTGACAAGGTGAGTGAAAAAGTCGGGTACCTGACAGAGAAGTGAAGTGACTTCAACTGAACATAACTAAACATTGCAACATCCAAATCACATGAAAATTTGTGAGCATATAGTAGACTTATAGAGCTAACTTTATCAAGTTAAATTACTGAAAATGATGCACCAAGCTTAGAGAAAACATCTCTGCAATCTGACTCAGAAAATTGAGAGTAATGGCAGTGAGTAGTACACTTCACAAGAACATGGAAATATGAACCCAAATGATAATGAAAATGAAAGTATATTGCTTGTACAATACAATGGACGTACTGATACATATGTGTGTCTTGTAATCACACCTTGATATGGCATAAAGCTCAGCTCTTGGAGGTCTTCACATAGGTCTCTCTAACCACGACTAAAACTGCCATCTATTTATAGTTGAGTTTGGGAGGCTAACTTCCCTCAATCACTCTCCAATCAATCAATGATTGATTTGATTCTCTACCTACCACAAATCATGAATTCTTCGCTCCTCTTTCCCTTTTTGATCAAGTGGACTCAACCACTTAAGATTCTCTTACTTTTACATTAAGTAAACTCTTCAAAAGTTACAAGAGGTAGTTCACAAGTGAACTTTACATAGTCTTCATTTTAAAGCTTTTTTCATGACTTTGTGGGACTCAAGCCAATACTTAGGCTTGTCATAGACTTGCTCCAATAGCTCCCCCTCAAGCCAAGTATGCTTGAGGTCTTCAATCTTCCAAGATTACCTGCAAATCAATCATAGCCTTGAATTTGCAAAGCTTTGTACCATCCAATGCTTTGGTTAGAATATCTGCACATTGTTGATGAGTGGACACATATGATATTTGAATCTCTTTGCTTAGAACCTTCTCTCGTACATAGTGATAATGAACTTCAATATGTTTAGTCCTTGCATGAAAGATAGGATTAGAAGCCAAGTGAATAGAGCTCACATTGTCACCAAAAATAGTTGGAGTTCCAAACTCCAATCCAAGATCTTTGAATAATGTCTTCATCCACATAGCTTCCTGAGTAGCTATGGCAAGACCTCTATATTCAGCTTCAGTAGAAGAGAGAGCAACTGTGGGTTGCTTCTTGGATGACCATGAAATAAGCTTTGAACCTGCAAAGGTAAGATAACCTGAAGTGCTCCTTCTATCTTCCTTGGAGCCAGCCCAATCTGCATCAGAAAATAGCTTCAAACCTAAATCAGATACATAAGGATAATAAAGTCCTTCATTTATGGTTCCTTTGAGATACTTGAGAATCCTTTTGGCAGCATCCATATGTGGTTTCCTTGGTGTGTGCATAAATTGACTTAGCACACTCACACTGTAACATATATCTACTCTTGTCAGTGTGGCATAGTTGAGACTACCCACTAGACTTTGATATGATGTGATGTCCTCTATGAGTTCACCTTCATGTGAGCTCAATTTGTGATTGACCTCCATTGGAGTACCTGCAATCTTACAATCTTGCATCTTGAATTTTGCCAATATGTCCTTAATGTACTTTCTTTGAGTGAGAAACAAACCATGATCTTTGTCCAATCCTAGGAAGTAGGTAAGTGAACCCAAATCACTTATCTTGAACTCTTCTCTCATCTGATCTTTGATCTTCTTCATACCATCTGCATCATTTCCTGTCAATATAATATCATCTACATATACACATAGGTAGATGACCTCAGAATTACTCTTTTTAATAAAGAGTGAAGGATCTGCCTTGCTTGGTTGAAAGCCTTTGTCCTACAAGAATGAAACAAGCCTGAAATTCCAAGCTCTTGGAGCTTGCTTGAGACCATATAATGCTTTGTTAAGTTTACACACATAATCAGGATAAAATTGATTCTCAAAACCAGGTGGTTGTGCCATATATACCTCTTCTGTTATCCAACCATTCAAGAATGCATTCTTTACATCTAGTTGAAGTATCTTCCAATTCTTGGAAGAGGCAATACTAAGCAAAACCCTAATAGTAGGCATCTTTGCCACAGGAGAGAAGGTCTCCTCATAATCAATTCCCTGAGTTTGTGCAAAGCCTTTTGCTACAAGCCTTGCCTTATACCTGTTAATGGAACCATCATAATTCTTCTTGAGTTTATAGACCCATCTTGAGCCTATTACCTTCATGGATGAAGTCTTGGGCACCAAATCCCAAGTGTTGTTTTCCTCAAGTGCTTCAATCTCTTCCTTCATTGCATGCTTCCATTCTGTTTTTGCTTTGGCCTCTTCAAATGATGATGGCTCCTCTTGGTTTATGTCCTGTGCTATGTAGATAGAATGTTTAGTTACTAATGAGGTGTCAAACCCATACCTTTCTGGTTTTTTCTTTTCCCTCATAGATCTTCTTAGGCCATGATGTGATGATTCTGCCTCATGTCCAAGTTCTTGCAATTTTGCTTTACCTTTAGACTTCCATGCTTTGATCTTTTCCATCTGAGATTCTTCATCATCCTCTGAGGTGTCTTGTTCTTCAATATTGGTTGTTCTCTACTAAGCTTTGGAAAATGTTCTTCAAGATCATATGGTAAATTGACCTTCCTGCATGAATCTTCATACCATGAATTGTTCTCATAAAAAACTACATCTCTGCTTACCAAGAATCCTTTGTTGGTAGGGTTGTATAACCTGTAACCCTTTTGATTGTTGTCATATCCAATAAATACACACCTTTCTGCCTTTGGATCCATCTTGCCTCTAACCTGTGAAGGAACATGAGCAAAAGCAATACATCCAAAAATTTTACAATGATCTAAACTTGGTCTTCTTCCATTCCAAGCCTCATATGGAGTCATCCCATCAAGAGATTTTGAAGGCAAGCTGTTAATCAAGTAAGTGGCTGTAGATACAGCCTCAGCCCATAAGTAATTAGGTAAATGCTTTTCATTTAACATAGACCTTGTAGCTTCAACAATTGTCCTATTCCTCCTTTCTGCCACTCCATTTTGCTCAGGAGTGTACCTTGTAGTTACCTCTCTTTTGATTCCTCTTTCTTGAAGAAAAGAATCAAACTCATGGGAGAAGTATTCTCCCTCTCCATCTGACCTTAGCCTTTTTAGTGATTTACCTGTTTGATTCTCCACAAGAGCCAAATATCTTTTGAAACATGAAAAAACTTCATCTTTGTGTTTCATAAAGAATAGGATAGTCCATCTGCTGCAATCATCAATAAAGGAAACATAATACCTTGATCCAGATATTGAAGCTTCCTTGCTAGGTCCCCATACATCTGTATGAACCAACTCCAAGAGATCTCCATGCATATAACCTTTCTTCATGAATGGTAACCTGTGAGACTTTCCAAATTGACATGCACTACACTTATAAATCATATGTTGGTTTGACAAATTAAGGAGTCCAAGTACACTTTGGTCCCTGCAAATCTGCTTTAATGACCTTTCACCAATATGTCCTAACCTTTTGTGCCATACTTCCAATTCTATGAGTGTCTCACTACCATAATTAAAGAGAGCAATGTTTCTAGTGTCCTGTAATTCAAATGTGAACAATCTACCTATCTTTTCACCTTTTGCAATTTTTCTGAATCCTTGACTTGGATCTTCAACAAATGCTCCTGCCTTTGTCAACCTGACTTGCAACCCTTTCTCTATTATCTACCCAACACTTATCAAATTCTTTGTAATGGTAGGGACATAGAGTACCTTACTGAGTAGGTTGATGTTTCCATCAAGTGCTTTGACATTGCCTATTTTCTCCACAGGATGTTTTGTATCATCTACTGTTTGTACCTCATGCTTATTCCTTGGATCTTCTAAATCTGATAGGAGTGCCACATTTCCTGCCACATGATTTGAACAACCTAAATCTATGTAGAAAACATGCTCATCAGATTTACCTTGTGGCATAACCATGTTCATAATCAATAATGAATCCTCTTTGTTTGAGTCTTTTGTGTAGTTATTCTAGTCTCTCCTTCCTTTGTAGCCTCCTTGATATTTTGAATGATTGTAGTTGTTGTAGTTGCCATGGTAGTTGTTGAACCTTCCTCTTGAGTAGCCATAACTTCCTCTATTGTATCCTCTTCCTCTTTGATTCCTGGAATTCCTAAAGCAATTTTCAGTTGTATGATTAGTTAATCCACAAATAGAACATGAGTTGGAGTCTTGGGATCTGCCCCTGCCTTGTCTACCTCCTCTTCCTCTACCTCTGCCATGTCTTCCTCTACCTGCATAGTTAGCTTGATATGTACCTGCTTCATCATCCACTTTCTTTGCCTTTCCTTTGTTATCTTTGGACTTGCTTTTATCAGTGTATAAAGCTGAAGATTGATTAACTTTAGAGCTTTCTCCATTTTTGATAAGCTTTCCCTCTTGAGTAAGTAGTTGTCCAATGAGTGTATTGAAATCAGGTACATGCATGTCCATGTACAAATCCATAGCTGTGGTGAATGCTTCCCACTTGTCATCTGCCTTCAAGCCATTGATGACCTGCCTTACAATTTTCTCTTCATCTATTACCTCTCCAATGCTTCCCAACTGATCTGCTATGTCCTTGAGCTTTGTGACAAAATCAGTCACATTTTGTTTGGGAGCCTTCTTGAGAGTTGTGAAATCCAGCCATAGTTGATGCTTCCTAGCTTTGGTACTTGAAGAGAAGAAAGCTTCAAGTGCATCCCACACTTCCTGAGATGTCTTACAATTTCTAATGTGAGGCAACAAAAAAATCTGAGATAGAGTTGAGGAGATAAGACCTTGCAAGTGCATCCTTGGAGCACCATGTGCTCAATCTTTCTTGCTCTGCTTGTGTTGGTTGACTTTTGTTCCTGAAACTTGGCATAACTTCATCTCCAACCACATAACCATATAAACTTCTACCTTGGAGATAAGCTTCCATCCTTAATGACCAAGCTGAGTAGTTATCGCTGTCCAATTTGTCAATTGATGAAGGAAATCCATCTACCATGTTGTCCAACCTTGCTCTGATACCATTGTGAAGAGATGGATAGGTATGTGCTTGAAGATGAAGAGGTGTTGCAAAATCCTTGATCTACACCAGCCAAATGAACTCTAGGAGTATATGGTGGGCCCTTTTAGCTTGCCAATGGATGTATTAGACACCCTATGTACGTTGGAAGATCACTCTCAAAAAGTTAGATCAAAACAGATAAGTTGGAGTTAGCTCAGAGGTGAAAAACTTGCTAATTTGGTTCATACACCTGTCTAGTGTTTTGCATAATTCTCTGAGCACAGCAGCAATTAGCTTAATTCCTCTTGGGGAAGATTAGTTAACTTAAAGAGCTAACTTTCAAGAGTAATATCAAAAAAAATAATAAACCACACACTGAGAATGAGTTTTAACAAGTGATGACATCATCCGGATTTTCACGGGCTGCTACAGTTTGAGACCAATGAGCAAAGAAATGAACCTAACTCAAAATGTAGGAATCCAATGATTATGGAAATTTGTATGGTTATACTAGACCGTAAGCTGAATCCAACAAGATTTAAAGCATTGAATTTGGATAAGTAACAACTGAGAAATGGCTCTGACAAGGTGAGTGAAAAAGTCGGGTACTTGAGAGAGAAGTGAAGATGAACAGACACAATTGACTTCAACTGAACATAACTGAAGATTGCAACATCCAAATGACATGAAAATTTGTGAGCATATAGAAGACGTATAGAGCTAACTTTGCTAAGTTAAGTTACTGAAAATGATGCACCAAGCTCAGAGAAAACATCTCTGCAATCCGACTGAGAAAACTGAGAGTAATGGCAGTGAGTAGTACACTTCACAAGAACATGGAAATATGAACCCAAATGATAATGAAAATGAAAGTATATTGCTTGTACAATACAATGGAATTACTGATACATATGTGTGCCTTGTAATCACACCTTGATATGGCATAAAGCTCAGCTCTTGGAGGTCTTCACATAGGTCTCTCTAACCACGACTAAAACTGCCATCTATTTATAGTTGAGTTTGGTAGGCTAAATTCCCTCAATCACTCTCCAATCAATCAATGATTGATTTGATTCTCTACCTACCACAAATCACGAATTCGTGGCTCCTCTTTCCCTTTTTGATCAAGTGGACTCAACCACTTAAGATTCTCTTACTTTTACATTAAGTAAACTCTTCAAAAGTTACAAGAGGTAGTTCACAAGTGAACTTTACATAGTCTTCATTTTAAAGCTTTTTTCATGACTTTGTGGGACTCAAGCCAATACTTAGGCTTGTCATAGACTTGCTCCAACAATTTGTAATACTCCCAATCACACCCCATTCGAGCTCCTCCTCTTCATGAGAGATATCCTCACCTAATACCTTTGCATGAAATGCCTTTATCTAGCCATCTTCTCATTGGAAAGGCTGGAAGCAATCAAAGTTTTTCTAGAAGAGGCAAAGAGAAAGTGGAGCAATTCTTTTGAAACTGGGATCTTTTCTTTGCATTTTCCTCCTTAGCAAGCGCATACCTCTTCAAACGCTCCTGAATGGGCTTCGATATAATGATGTGAAAATTCTTTGCCTTCTCTTTGGCTCCCTTTCCCTTGGGGCTCATTGCCTACGAGACAAACATCTTCATTATCGCTCCACAAGTGACGCATTTTTGGGTCCAACATGCATAGAATGGTTATGAAAACCAAAGATTCTTCTATGAGCCACCCCTCTACTATGCTGCTCTCTAGACATGCACTTTGATGAACAAACACTTTTAGTGTCTTCATGAATCGCTCTAAGAATAACATCCATCGACTATGGATGGATGCTATTATTGCAACTTCATGAACCACATCAACCATTGAATGAAGCTAAATTGTGAGAGTACTTGTGGGGAAGTACTGCACAACTATATAGACAAACTGTATAACATTGATTTTGGCACTCTCTATGCTATGTCTCCTTATTTCTTTAGATGAGATCCATCGTACCAAGGAACTACTTTTATAAATGGTTGTTCGCACATCCTCTGAAAGACAATCTTTCATAGCTATAGGGAGCACCAACTGAAAAAACTTCTGCCAATCATGAGAGTTGAGCCCTCTGAGATCATCGTTCCATGTGAGGTTGTCTTTAGACACCTCATGCACCCACTAGGTGTCCGAAGCTTTGAAATCACCTTCACTTGTTGCTCTTCCATCTTGTAGGGCACCCAAGGAGATCTTGGTAGTGACAGTGTTCCATTCGGCTTCGTAATTGCCCACAAGTCTTGCATACAACCCCATTCTTCCAAGTTCTCCCTTTAAGCTTTGGTTTCCTTCTTTCGGATCAATGTCTTCCAAAGAATCTCTCCCAAATTCTTGAAAATATGCATCGGGTCCTAAATGATTGATCAATTATTCACTCCAAGAAGGGAGATCATGAAAGATTGATAGTTGTTTCATGCCAATGAGTGGTGTTCCTGCATCCCACAATTGCTTCCAATCGCTTGCTTTTATTTGTCATTGTGCTTCTCAACCAATTTGTCCTTAACATAAGACATATCCATCAGGCAAATATCTATGATATCCTTCATAGATAGTTTTCCGAAGTGCTTTGGAGTAGCATGCTTTGAGTCATGATCCACATAGGGGACAAGCCTTGTAACCCAAAATTGATAAACATAAACATTCACCATAATGGAGTCAAACATGTATCATCCACATAATTATGTCCTGCACTCGCATGTCCCGCATTATTAAAGGTTGAGAAATATCACAGACAATAATCCCATCACATAAAGTGCGCAAGTGTTCCACAAGTAGTGCAAGGTATAGATCCATGTTTTCTACCTAATACTTACATGGCAAAATGAGAGCTAACAATAAATGGTCCTATTTTGTGGCCAATCAAAACCCTAACAATCTATACATTTACTTTTATATACTTATATTAATCATAGAGCAAATGTATTTATTTATTTAATTAAATATACTATTTTTAATCCTAAAATCATACTATTTCGTAAATTTGATTATATATACTAATTTTCATACTATGTTTTCTACTTAATTATATAAAATAGTATTTATCTTGAAATCCTAATTTTTATATAGATTTGATTAGACATATTAATATTAAACCTAAAACCCTATTTTTATATATTTATGTACATATATTTAATTATATAAGTTTATTTGAATTCAAAACCCCTAGCTCTTTTCATATTTAATTATGTATACAATTATTTATCATAGAACCCTTATATATATATATATATATATATATATATATATATATATATATATATATATATATATATATATATATATATATATATATATATATGAAACTTAAAACTCTATTTTCTATATATTTAATTATATACCTTTGTGTTAATTCAAAAACCCTAGCTCTTTTCATATTTAATTATGTTTGCGTGTAAAAACCTAAAATCACAATCCTTAAACCTTAACTCAAAGCATGTATATGTGTGCATGTGTGTATGTATATGTGTGCAAGTGTGTATGTATGTCTGTGTGTGTATATGTGTGTGTGCATGTGTATATGTATGTAAAACCGTAAAACCCTTATCCTAAAACCCTAACCCTAAAACATATATATGTGTGTACGTGTGTATGTATATGTGACATGTGTGTATATCTGAGATTATGTGTGTGTATGTGTCTATGTTGCTCATCCTTGATCATATCCCACTTCTCAATATCTAACCATACAGGCTTCTGCAAGTCTGTCCTCAAAGCATCATGAGCCTCGGATCATCTATGGGACATAACCTCCCTTGCTATGTGTTGAATCCACTCAGACCTAACAATAGGATGCCCATGTGCCGGCTCAAATTCCTGATAGATCATCTTTGTGATATATTTTTTACCATCTTTATCTTGTTCACTCCATTTCATCATGATAGAGTGTCCAAAATCTATGGAGAAAAGTTATCATATGCATTGACGCATGGCCTTTCCGACCTTATCCATCATCGAAGCTGCATCATGTATACTATATACTTTGGAGTCATCAAGATCATGAGCACCCCAAGGTGTACCTGGCGTACCATGTGGTGTATCATGTGGCATACCTACCTACATCTAAGGTACTCACTCTAAGAGTAGAAGTGGGAGACACAACATTTGTACCACTACCTTCACAACATCCGTCTTCTCCATAGCCACAAATAGATCCCCTCTTTGAACCTCCTTCTCTAAAGCTTGACCTTGATCGATTGAGATGGGTCAACACCTATATCACACTAAGGTGTCAAATGCAGATGTTGACTACTAGAGCCACTAGGGGATGGCTGATGAGGTGGTCATGGTGGAGTCATAAAGCCACGAGACGTACCTCCGATGGGAGTAGGCCCCACCCATAGGGGTGTCAACAGTGGGAGTGACGTCGATGGGATTAATGCCAGCAAGAGTGAGGTTGACAGGAGTGAGGCCGACAAGAGTGAGGCCAAGGGGATTACTACTGTGAGACATCGAGTCTTGGGATGCCGTGGCCATACACGTGGGAGGTACATGAGATATAACCTCCAAGAATTGTTCCTCTATCATGGAATGTGGAGTCACCGGAGGACTCTCTCCCATCATGCTCTGTAACAGAAAAACTAAAAAAA